>JAKCPI010016544.1:0-26731 GCA_023213315.1 Euborellia annulipes | reverse complement strand
AAGCTATGACGTCACAATACGTAACGACAAAAATAAGAAAGTTGAAATTTAATATATATAACGAATTATAAAAAAATAATTGTGAGATTTAATAATTCAATTTTTAAATTGATAAAATATAATTTTTAAAATAATTTAAAATATTCAAATCTTCAATCGCAAAAAACAAAATTTTTTTAATTTCTTTCGGCCGAACCTCCTAAAAGTTGTCTTTTGGCTAGAAAATGATAATGGCAAAGTTTTAGCTAAATTGAGTAACGTTAACCCGTGCCTCATCGGGGTTAAAATTTTGAAAAAGTGCGATTTTATCTAAAAATTCGCAGTTTTTACTTCATAAAACGAAAACCAAGATTCGTAGAAAAATTATTCTTGGCTCATTTCATAGCAAATTTAATTCTCTTGAGGTTTTATAATAACTATTTTTTCATTAAAACGTATAGATTTAGAGATATTTACAAATTACCATTTCGGTTTTGATATATTGCTCTTTCTGAAAAAATAAATGGAAAGTCACATTATAGACCATTCGATATAACATTTTGCCGGAAAAATATTTCGAAGGGAATGAAATTTTTACTGGTTATTTGGGGGTACTCTAGAATGCCAATCCTAAGTTTTTGACCTCGAGGACCATGTGGGGGGAGGGGAGGGGGACAAAAACCTCAAAAATTTGAGAATTCTTCAGTTTTTTGCTTATATCTTGTAAACTATTCATATTTTGTGAAATATAGCATAATTCAAAGTTGTAGAGCATTAAATTTGCTAAAATTTGGTACATAAAATGAATTCGTAGACCCAATACTAACCGAAATACGACTGGTCAATGTTGGACAAATTTACTAGAAATGAAAAAAAAAATCAGAAAAAACGAATAGTCATGTTATTATCTACGTTTTACCTAGAAAGTATTCCGAAGTGAATTAAATTTTTACACGTTATTTGAGGGTACGCCAGATTGTCTATCCTAAGTCTTCGACTTGGACGACCCTCTCTTAACTTGGAGGGGGTAGAGGAGGAAAAAAACCTCAAAAATCTTTAACTTTTTCAGTTTTTCTCATATATTTCGTAAACTAAACATATTTTGTTTACCCTAGTCCTATACAAAGTTGTAGAGGATTAGATTACTAAGCTTTCCTACATAAAATGTATTTGTAAACTCAATATTAACCGAAATACGGTCGGTCAAAAGTAAGACCACAAAAATGTTGGTCTTTTTCAGTTTTTCGTTATACCGCGTAAACTAACCATATTATCTCCACCATAGCATTAAATAAAGTTGTAGAGTACTAGATTTACTAAAATATGGTACATAAAACGAATTTGTAAACCGAATATAAAGTACGACCGGTCAAATTTAGATAAATTTTCTCGAAAAGTAAAATTCTATTTAATTTTGACCGGCCGTTAGTATTGGGTCTACGAATTCATTTTATGTACCAAATTTTAGCAAATTTAATGCTCTACAACTTTGAATTATGCTATATTTCACAAAATATGAATAGTTTACAAGATATAAACAAAAAACTGAAGAATTCTCAAATTTTTGAGGTTTTTGTCCCCCTCCCCTCCCCCCACATGGTCCTCGAGGTCAAAAACTTAGGATTGGCATTCTAGAGTACCCCCAAATAACCAGTAAAAATTTCATTCCCTTCGAAATATTTTTCCGGCAAAATGTTATATCGAATGGTCTATAATGTGACTTTCCATTTATTTTTCAGAAAGAGCAATATATCAAAACCGAAATGGTAATTTGTAAATATCTCTAAATCTATACGTTTTAATGAAAAAATAGTTATTATAAAACCTCAAGAGAATTAAATTTGCTATGAAATGAGCCAAGAATAATTTTTCTACGATACTTGGTTTTCGTTTTATGAAGTAAAACCTGCGAATTTTTAGATAAAATCGCACTTTTTCAAAATTTTAACCCCGATGAGGCACGGGTTAACGTTATCCAATTTAGCTAAAACTTTGCCATTATCATTTTCTAGCCAAAAGACAACTTTTAGGAGGTTCGGCCGAAAGAAATTAAAAAATTTTGTTTTTTGCGGCCACCCTACTGTATATATATATAATCCAGGGGGCGAAGCCCTCCTGGCTAATTACTAAATAAATATTGTTCTCAGTTTTTAACATGCGTCTATTGATTTCCTATTTTCCAATTGTTAAGTTAAGATTAAAAACGCGATTTTAATAACCTTAATTGAATAATTTTCTGAAAATTTTCAGTTAAACGCCTACGATCCGAAAAAAGTTTCACTTGCATCGTGGTTTCATAAAACCACACAATGATTTTTTTATTTTTAAACAATTTCTTTTCACGTAATGACACATATTGAAATTGTAAATAAATATCAAAGCTTTCTAACAGCTCTGACAGTTTTTTTTTTCCAATATGTCATTTACAAACATAATGCGGACGCAGCATGTTATTAATAAAAAAAAAAAAGCCGATATCGAATAACCTAATAATTTATTTGCAAAATGATGCAACTAAGGTCAATAATTATTGAGTTGAACAGCTAAAATTGAAATTAATGATAGGACAACTGTTTTATGGAACATATGCGATAGTGGGATTGCAATTATTTTTTTATAGGGAAAAAAAAATTTGATACGAATTAAATGTATCAATGAAAATGTTGACTTGATTTGAGAGGAAGGGGAGGAGCAACCAGAATTTTTTCCAATTTCCCCGAGACGTTTCGTTGCATTTATTATGCACATTGATATAAATATATAGGCCTATATTCCAAAATAATTACGACCAACTCAGAGCATTGGTAGCAATTAAAGGGCTGAGAATGTAGCTTAAATAAATGCACCGAAACTTTTCCGGGAAAGTATAAAACATTCAAAGTATTTTTATTTTGACTGCCTTTCCTCCCAAAAGATTCATTGCCAGCATAGTTGTATTTTTTGAAATATTTTTATTTGCTTAAGGTGCGCGTCTCGGAAAACCGTTAAAACACGATTGACTCGAGGCGGCACCAGATGGCGTTAGTGTTCCCCCATTAGAATACACGCAACTTGATCCATTTCATTCTAGACTTTCCAGCTAATTAATTAAAGGCAAAAAATTAATTATTCTTTAACACAATGATTACTAATTTAATTATCTACAACTTATAGAACTCCTTTTTTTTAAATATCTTTTATTTAATGCGATTAATCTAAAAAAATTTTTTTTTTTTTGAAAATCAAAAAAGAGGGCTTCTATAAATTGTAGATTTAAATATTAAAAATTTGAGGTCGATAGCTTCAAAATTGTGGCCGCTGGAAAGTCCCAAAATTAGCACCCCGAGACGCGCACCTTAAATTAATTTCTACAGTATTTACCAGAATTTAAGATAAATAACAATATCGCGTAATAAATAAACTGACGGGGTAGGCATTTTGGCTAAATATACTTAGTCTTATTTTCGGTAATTAAAGTTGTGTCCTGAGTTTGTCACTCCAGATTTTTTGTGTAAGAGTAAAGTATGCTCCAAACAATTTTGAGGGCAAAATGAGAATAAAAATATTTTTTTAATGGTTTTAATCAAAATCGTTACAGGTCATTTTGGGAAAATCTAAAAATACATAAGTCAAGTACTAGTACTCTTTGGCGGATTTTATTTAAAAGCTTTTTGAAAGTTGTGTTCGCACCTCAGGGTACTTAAATTAAGTATAAAATTTCAAACTCATAGTTAATTTTGTTCTTGCATTATTTTTACCCCACACAGACAGACAGACCATTTTGCGGGACCCACTTTTTTGAATTCACTCACTCATTACCCACACAGCACAAAATATTGCTGGAATGTTGGAGCAATATTGATGCAATATTTCTGCAATGTTGCAAAAAGGCGGACATAGGAATATTGCAACAATGTTGCTGCAATATTCCTAGCTTGGAATATTGCCGCTGCAATATTGCCAATATTTTGCAAGATTTGCAATATTGATGCAATATCATATTAATTGGCAATTTATACAAGATTCGTAGTATTTCTGCAACATTGTTGCAATATTTTGTGCTTTGTGGGTAGTGTCAGACCTTACACGTTGTGTACTCTGAGCTGGGTTCACATGTCCTTCCTCAGGAAGAGTTAAATAATATTTTTTGTCATGAGGCAAACTCGAGTTGTTTTCAGGATTATAAGCTTAACTGCCCTAGGCTAACGCCTTTCCCTTTTACATTCATGAAGCCTCAAAACGTGTATTTCCATCAAAACCTTGATCCCGACACATGAATACAATATTATTAAAACATTTAGACAAGAGAAAGCAAAATGGCATTATTTTATGATACGTTGGTTTGCCATGCTAAAGAAAAGATATTTAAATAAATAGCTCCGCTCTAAAACATAGGGCTCGTTTAGAAGGAATTATAATATTAATATCCTAAATCCCCCTTTTAAGTTGTAAAAAAAAAACAACATGTTTTTAAAAAAAAAAAATAATATTTTTTTTTTTTTTTATTTTATTATATATTTTTTTTTTTCAATTTTCAAGAAAATTAAATATAAATTTTTTTAGAACATATTTTAAAAAAAAACTATTAATTAAAAAATTTGAAAAAAAATTCCTTGTTTAACCCAATTTTGAATTTTTTGTTTTTTAAAACACCATTGCAAAAAGGGTCCAAAATGTATGGATAGAGGTCTATATATAGAGAGAATAAATGGCCCAAAACTTCCATTTCATTTTCGTTTTTTATTATCAAAAATTTCATTCGAAAAGAATTAATTTTTCATATAAATTATAATTTTTTTCTTATACAAAGCTTGATTTATTTTAATGTTTTCCCTTTCATCTCTAAGATATTAAAATTTATATATTGCTCCTAATAGTGACGCCAGGAATGAAGTTTTGTTGCCTTTTTATTGATATTTCTTATGAACTTTTGCCTTTTCCAAAAAATATAATATTAGCTTTTAAAATTTATTATGACTATTTCTTATGATTAAATTGTTGATTGTTTCTAACGAGGGAATTTCTTTGTTTCAGGTGAGATGATCAATCAGCGTGAAGGCTTATTAGCTCTTCTTATTCGTAAGTCAACAATTCTAATTAAAATTTTTATGTCTCTGAAATAATATTATAAACTTTTTGTTTTTTAAATGTTACGCGTGCTGGACTGATTTCAGGAATTTTGCTACAAATTGTTGTTAACGTTAATTGGTCGATAATTTTTCTTATGATTTTCAGAAAGTATGTTTTTATTGTAGTGTAGAACTTTGTCTTTTTCCTTTGGCCGGCGACCCCTCTAGGGGTCGCGACCCACAGTTTGAAAAACATTGGCATAGAGGAAGAAATTTCGCTTGAAGTCAGTGATTCGCTATTTTTCTCAATTTTATTTAGAAAATCTGGTGTGACTGGCGCACAGCACACAACTTTCTCTTACCTTCGGTAATCGAAAGTTGTGAACTGTGCTTGTCATACCAGATTTTTTGTGTCGACATGTATTTAGTTACCGACAGTAGGGTCCCAGCTAGCAGAACCTCGTCAAAATGACGTCCGAAATTGGTCATAACTGGTCAAAAGACGTCAAATGACTAATTAAAACCTAAAATAAAACGTCTTTTTTGTAACGTCTTTAAAACGTGCAAAATATCACATTATAAAGACGTACCGATCAGGTACCGATCACGACACATATTATTACTTTCTCTTACCTCCATATTTTTATTTTAACGCGCATGCGCACACATTTCGCGCATGCACATGCATTTCGCGCATGCACATGCATTTCGCGCATGCGCAACTGTTAGCACACACAAAGGATCGTACCGGTTCAGTTAGTGACAGTCTATTTTCTATGGTGGAAGTTAATGAAGTCATGTCTTTTATTGCTGTTGAATTTATAAATAATGATGATCCTGTAATGGCTATAGTCTGTAACATTGTCTTTTATATAATAGTGTATAGAAAATCGCATTTTTACAAAAGTATTAAAATAAAATATCGATATACAGTAGGTACTAATTAAAATTAAAAATTGAATAATTAAATCTCTCAATTATTATTTTATAATTAGTCATATATATATTAAATTTCAACTTTCCTATTTTTGTCATTTATATGGATAGAGAAGAGATGTATTTATTTGCTAAAATAATGTGTTTTATAATTATATTATTAATACAATTTAATTTTATATGTGAGTTTGTTTCTCATTTTATTTATCCATCAGATTATAAAAAGGTCAAAACAAAGTCACGGAATCACGTTTTTTTGACGTTTCAAAATGTCGTCATCGGTCTGTGACATTAGTCCGTGATTTTTAGGTCATTTTGACGTCAAAAAATTGGTCAAAACAAAGTCACGGAATCACGTTTTTTTGACGTTTCAAAATGTCGTCATCGGTCTGTGACATTAGTCCGTGATTTTTAGGTCATTTTGTCGTCAAACATAACGTCATTTCTGGTCATCTCTGACCAGTTTCCGACGTCATTTTGACGGGTCTCTGCTAGCTGGGGTACATTTGAATTCAAGATGTAAAATTTATAAGTTTGGGAAAATATTTATATTTTGTTACCATGGCAACCATTTCTCCTATCTTTTCTATGGAGTACAAGAGTAAAGTGGTCTTCAGAAGATTTCAATCACAAAATGAGAATATACATTTTATAGAGAATCTAAAAAATAATTGATTTTTTGAATTTAAAAAAAAATCGTTGGAGCAAATTTAGAGAAAATCGAAAAAAACTGAAAAAGTGCATCAGTAAAGTACTAGTACTCTTTGGTCGATTTTGTTCAAAAGCTTCGTGTGACGTCCCATGGGGGTGCCTAACTTAAATATAAAATTTCAACCTCCTGGCTCTTTTCGTTCTTGAGATATTTTGTTCACAGACCGACCATGTCGCGAAAACCACTTTTTGGATTCAGGGGACCTCAAAACGTGAATATCCATCAAAATCTCGACATCGAATTTTTGACATGAATCCAATACTTTCTCTCTATATATATATTACATATATACATAGGTAAGAGAAAGTAAAAATAGAGACCATATTTAAATGACATCAGATGTCCACAAAAAAAACTTTAAAAAATTATTTTAAATTAAATTGGCAATTTGATTATGAATTTAATCATAAATTATTATCATTAATTAGAAAGTACAGCTGGACAATATAAATATGGAATTAAATCACCAACATTCGATGTTCCACTCTCACATCATTTATTTGTAAATATTTCCAACGGTATAAAGCCTCTTCATCGTTATGTCAAATATATATGAAAAATTTATTTTTTCATCTATATTTCGTACTTAAGATCAGGGGCGTATATATAATCGAAGTTTTTTCGGGTGGGGGGTGGGGACCCGAACTCAGAAATTTTCCTGCGGAAAATTTTTTTTTGACGAAACTAAATTTTTTCGCATGGCGGAAAAATGTTTCCCTCCTTTCAGGAATTCATTTTACCTACTATACATATTGGCTATACACCTCTGTATATGTAAGTAGATTTGAAAAATTTCGGGGGAGGGGTGGGCGGGGGCCCCTTGACCCCACCTTAAATACCTCCATGCTTAAGATGACCAGGCGTTAAACTGATCGATATATTTACAAATAAAATGATGGATACCAGATGGCTTAAATAGAAATGCCTGAACCCACAATTTATATATTAATCACAACGGTTATCGTCTAAAGTCTTAAATGGCCTGAGTTGCCGAAAAGACTGTGTGAATGTGTGTGTGAGTGTGAGTGTGAATGAGAAAAAAAAAAAATAAATAAAATGATGTGAGACTGGAACATCGAATGCTGGCGATTTAATTCTCCGAATATTCAATTCAAATATTATTTTTATAACAAAATTGCTAAAAAATCATTTTTTTTGTAGAATATAAATTGCATATTTATATTCTTATATTTTTGCATTTATTATTACATCATAACTCTTTTTTTTGTCGATTATATCATTTAAAAAATCTGGTGTGACTGGCGCACAGCACACAACTTTCTCTTACCTTCGGTAATCGAAAGTTGTGTTCTGTGCTTGTCACACCAGATTTTTTGTGTCGACATGTATTTAGTTTCCGACAGTACGGTACATTCGACTTTCAAGATGTAAAATTTATAAGTATGGCAAAATATTTATATTTTGTTACCATGGCAACCATTTCTCCTATCTTTTCTATGGAGTACAAGAGTAAAGTGGTCTTCAGAAGATTTCAATCACAAAATGAGAATATACATTTTATTGAAGATCTAAAAAATAATTGATTTTTGAATTTAAAAAAAAATCGTTGGAGCAAATTTAGAGAAAATCGAAAAAAACTGAAAAAGTGCATCAATAAAGTACTAGTACTTTTTGGCCGATTTTGTTCAAAAGCTTCGTGTCACGTCTCAGGGAGGTGCCTAACTTAAATATAAAATTTCAACTTCCTAGCTCTTTTCGTTCTTGAGATATTTTGTTCACAGACACACAGACACACACACACACAGACAGACCATGTCGCGAAAACCAGTTTTTTGGATTCAGGGGACCTCAAAACGTGAAGATCCATCAAAATCTCGACATCGAATTTTTGACATGAATCCACTACTTTCTCTCTATATATATATTACATATATACATAGGTAAGAGAAAGTAATAGTTTGTATATTTAAAAAAAAATTGAAGGCAGGACTGAAAATATTCCGGAACAGGGGGAGGAGGGGGGGGGGGAGGGTTGAACGGCCCGTACCATTACCCTGTTCCTCACCATTTAATTAAATAAATTTTAAAGAATCTATAGGTTGATTATTATTATTGACTTGGACTATCATTATTCCAGAAGGAGGGCTGATTGTCTGATTCTATTAAAGGCATTTTCGAATCATTGATTTTGAACTCTTCTAGAGCGTAACTCTCAGGTTCACTCGTTAACTAATATCGAGATTGTTATTCTGGTTGTCTACTTTCTAGTAGTACAAGTTTTTAAGCACTTAATTACAAAATTTCAAATAAAAATGAAATATTAAATAAATCGTCGAATTAATTAAAAATAAATTTAAGACTTTTTCTTCCATCTTCATAATTCATTCATTTTTTTTTTTTTTTTAATTTTAGTAATTTATAACCTTCGTGTGTGAAAAAAGAGTTGATTATATTGATTAATTCAATAAACTCAGGGAAAAAATGATAAATGATCCTTCTGCTTAGGCTCTCATATAAATAATTATTTAGGGACAATTTCGCCTGGTGGTATCAGGCTCAACTTCTGCCACTAAGTGGATATTGAGAAAAAAAAATCACCACTAGACATTTTCTTTATAATTTATTATTCCTTTGCCATTATTCAAATTGTTTTCTGCTCACTTGAAAGTTGATAACATTCATAAATTCACGCCGAATTTCTTTTTTTTTTTTGATACTTTAAGAAGAATTGTTACTGTAATCGAAAAATTATCGGATATATAAGAATATCAAATAATCAGGTTCAGTTTAGTTACTTTGAAATCTCTTAAAATAATTCTTCTTATATCTTGATTGATAATTACGCCAGGAAAAAAAATCCTTCGAAGCCATCGACGTAATCAAATTCTCTATTTTTCGATTTTATACTTCGTCTAATTATTCATTAATATTGAAAAAATATGGTGTAACCGGTTGCACACAGCACACAACTTTCTCTTACATTTGGTAAGTGAAAGTTGTGTTCTGTGCTTATCCCACTGAATTTGTTGTGTTAACATATATTTAGTTTCCGTCAGTAGGCCCTAGGGTTTGGAAAAAACCGGAAAATTTTGAAAACCGGTTTTTCGGTTTTTTACAAAGCTAAAAACCGGTAAACCGGTTTTAAACCGGTTTTTTTTCAACTTCTGTTTAGAACGGGCCACCATTTTTGGAAGTTAAATTAATTTGTATACAACATAATTTAGAAATATTTTATGGTTTGGTACGGAAAAAGATCCCTTGACCTTTAGTATTATTAAACAAAAAATGTTCCTTAAATAAATCAAGGAAAAAAAAATATTCAAAACAATATTTAATAGAATTATTTTTTAATAACCGCGCCCCTGTCTGCGACGGACCGTTGCCTTTTCTTAATTATGTAAAGAAAATTATTATTATTTTTTATTTTTTAAAACACACTTTTTTGTTGATGTGTATCAGGATGAAGAAAGAAAAGCAGCTAGTATTTATTTCGTTTATTTAATACCCATTAGGCTGACGTTACGGTCTCGGTCGAGACCATCTTCAGAGCTCCAAAATAGCAAGGATGAGGATAAATTTTAAAATTACAATTTTCTTTCAACATATATGTATATATAATATGTTAATTTATCCTCATCCTTGCTATTTTGGAGCTCTGAAGATGGTCTCGACCGAGACCGTAACGTCAGCCGACCCCGAAACCCTAAGCCCCTAGAAGATAATGTCTTCTCTCTGAGCCATGGGTCACGGGCTAATTTATAATTTGAATACAAGTATTTATTACTGGAGAAAAAATAAAAAAATAAAAAAACCGAATTCGGTTTTTTGGGAAAAACTCGGTTTCTCGGTTTTTGAAAATTAGCCAAAAAACCGGTATACCGGTTTCGGTTTCCACCGGTGTCCAAACCCTAGTAGGCCCTACATTAAATAGAATTTTTTTTTTTTTTTTATTTATTTATTGGCTGTTGGCCAAAATAGAATTCAAGATGTAAATTCTATAAACATTTGAAAATATTTATATTTTGTTACCATGGCAACCATTTCTCCTATCTTTCCTATGAAGTACTAGAGTAAACAAGTTTGAGGGAAAAATGGGTATATACATTTTAAAGAGCATCTAAAAAATAATTCATTTATGGATTTTCATCAAAGTCGTTTGAGAAAAAAAAAAAAAAAAACTTAAAAAGTAATAGTAGTCACTAAAGTACTTGTACTCTTTGGCTCTTTGGTCGATTTTATTTAAAAGTGTATTTTCGAGCTTCAGGAGAGTACCTAAAAAAAAGTATAAAATTTTGTTCGTAGCTCATTTACTTTATACTTTATTTTGCGGAATCCACTTCTTTGGACTCGGGGGACCTCAAAACTTGTATTTCCCTCAAATTAGATAAGGAATTTTTGACATGAATCCAATACTTTCTATATTTTAACATATACTGTATATACGCAGGGGCGTAGCGAAGAGATTTTTCAGGGGGGAGAAGGCCAAAAATGCCAACTAAATTTAATCAATTTGCCAACTGTAGAGCGACCGTCAACCTCTCAGGAGGTGAATATTTTATACTCTAAACATACCATTATAAATCCAAAAATATATAAATGATCTGATTTTAAACTTTTTGATATTTATAATTTAGAAAAATTATTTTTACACCATAAATGTAGTTTAAAGATTTAAATCTAGAGGGGTGGAGGTGCACCATGCCAACGAACCAACGAGAGGGATTTCTTTTTGATCCTACAGTTACTTTTCGTGAATCCAATAGTGGAGAAATCAACGAGAATACTTTCATTTTAGGTCTCTGTTGGATATTCGTCGTTGTTGTTGATGTTGTTGTTGCTATTAGTTTTAGGTGCCTACTCTTAATCTTTTTAGCTAGTTGGTTTTGTTTTGTTCGTTTTGTTAGGATGTCTTGATTTGTTCTTTTAATTTAGAATCCAAACAGAGAGCTAAAATGAAAGATATTCTCATTGATTTATTCTGTTCATAAAGAGATGCGGTCAGATCTGATTGAAAGATCGAAGCCCAGGTTCCAAGTGTTCTTGTGTTTTGCGAAAAGACGTCTTTTGAAGACACACTCGGGAGTCTGATGTTTTTGTATCTTTGAGGGTGGGTTTGAGCTGGCTCTATGAGTAAAGCGAGTCAGGAAAGGGTTGCCGTTTCTCCAGGAATAGCCTGGAGGCTTTAAATTGCAATCCTTGAGGCAACGAACCCGAGGGCTCCACCGATCTGATGGTGGAGACGGGGTTACAAATACTCTCTCTATTGTCTTCGTATTTTGCGTTAGGCTAGGTAGGATCTCTTCCAAGTTAGCCCGTTTGCTCGTAATCCAAATAATCACGTTCATTCTCACTGATATGATTTCCTCAGACTCCCGGTTTACGGTTTAAAAATATATATATATATTCGGCAAGCAAGGGATAATTAATTATTTAAAACCTTGCTGTTCTTTTTTATTAATTTCATTTACTACATACACTTTTTGTTGTAGTAGATGAAGATATCTTTTTTGGTGTTTATTTTTAATTTAGTGTTTATGTGAGTGTAAAAAAGTGAGAGAAGAGAGAAAATTTTCAATATTTTTTGGGAAATTTAAGGTAAACATAAATAAATTAGAACACTTATTCATAATTCTTATAAATTATTTGAATTAAGGCTAATTTAAATATTTTTTTTTTCAGGTCAGGAATTATAACAAGTTTAATAAATAACACAATTGAGACATTTAAATATATTCCATAAGTAAATAATTATTGTCGCAAAACTAAAAGAGATAATTTTTTTGGCGTTTACTTTTAAATAATGAATATTTGTGTGAGAGAAGAGAAAAAAATCTCGCAAATGAAAGGTAAATAGTACACTAACTTGATATTATCATAATTAGCTGATTAGAGTCAATACTAATTCAATTTTTTACTTTTTTTAGGACGACTTATTTCCATAAATAAATAATAATATTTATCTAAAAGAGCGACGAAAGATGTGCTCACTATACATCTGACTTTATATTGTATTTAACTTCACAGCCCATCGATTCTAAACTTTTCATTTGCCTTGTTCTTTAAGCAATGAAGTCAAAATTTTATTTCTGGAATAGAATGTTTTTCCTAGTAATTGCTGAAAGGTAATTTTTTTTAAATATTATAGAATTAATATACTGTATTATACATTTAAATAATTTCGATTGAATATTATTAGTTAGAATAAAATTTTTTTTCAGATAACTTGTAGATGATCTTCTAAAATATAGAAAACATGAATGAAATCTCAGAAAATTGACAATTTCGATCCTCAAGCAAAAAACCGTCCAGAAAAGAATTATATTATATTTGCCACTCACTCATAAATTTTGCAAATTATTTCCTGTGATAAAATTGGAAGTTGAAATTGCTGAAGTTGAATTACTTAGAAGAAAACAAAATTTCATCCACGTAAAAATTTCAACATTCAAGAATTGAAATTGACTCATTTGTTTCTGTTACTGGAGGGTGAGATCTCGCATCTCGCACCTTTCAATCCCGCTGAGGAGATTTCTCGAACAGGAACGAGCTTCCCAGTTCCTCAATCTGCAGCTTGTCCTTGCTTAGCTATTCGCCACCTTATTCAAGAAACTTTTCTATAAATCATTTGGACATCATTTTTACTAATATTAAGGTGCGCGTCTCGGGGTGCTAATTTTGGGACTTTCCAGCTGCCACAATTTAGAAGCTATCGACCTCAAATTTTTTTTTAAATTAAAGCTATTTAAAATATCTACAACTTATAGAAGCCCTTTTTTTGATTTTCGAAAAAAAAATTTTTTTTTTAGATTAATCGCATTAAATAAAAGATATTTTAAAAAAAGGAGCTCTATAAGTTGTAGATAATTAAATTAGTAATCATTGTGTTAAAAAATAATTAATTTTTTGCCTTTAATTAATTAGCTGGAAAGTCTAGAAATAAATGGGACAAGTTACGTGTATTCCAATAGGGGAACACTAACGCCATCTCTTGCCGCCTTGAGTCAATCGTGCTTTAACGGTTTTTCGAGACGCGCACCTTAAAATACTGGTATTTCGAAGAATGTCCTAGAATTTGTTTCTTTTTATTTTCTACCACTTTCAAGAGACAGTGAAAAATAAATTTTTTTTTTTTCAAATGACCACACGCTGCTAGATCGTAGCCAAATCGTTATAAAAACCTTTTAGGTATGTGCCGTAAATACTTTGGTTGTTTAGTAAAGAAGATAGAACCAATAGTAAGGTAAAAAGATACTCAATTCAGGTTGGCGATAGCCGCTAGAGATATTTAATCAGTCAAATAGAACGAGATCCATCTAGAGGCAAAGTCTCAGAGGTGTGCAAGTGCGGATTCAGTGGAGTTTCTCGGGGAGGGGGGTGGGGGGTAATCTGGAGTGACTGGTCGCACAGCATACATTTTTTCTTAATTTCGGTAATTTAAAGGCGCATTCTGCACTTGTTTGCCAGAATATAAATACAAATCAAATTTTTAAGTATTAATTTTTAAAATTTTACATTAAAAATAATTTTTTTTTCGAAAAAAAGTTTTTTTTTTTTTCAAATCTCGGAGGAGGGGGTAATTACCTCCTTTCCCCCCCCTGTATTCGCCCTTGGAGGTGTGTCCACTGATGCTCTAGCTAGCTTTAGGTCAATCTGGCTAGATCTTAGATTAAATCTCGCTAGAGTGCTCTCGATGGTGTGATCATTTGTGAAAATTAATTATATACCAAATTATAAACAAAAAATCTGGTGTGACTGGCGCACAGCACACAACTTTCTCTTACCTTCGGTAATCGAAAGTTGTGTTCTGTGCTTGTCACACCAGATTTTTTGTGTCGACATGTATTTAGTTTCCGACAGTATGGTACATTCGATTTTCAGATGTAAAATTTATAAGTATGGCAAAATATTTATGTTGTTACCATGGCAACCATTTCTCCAATCTTTTCTATTGAGTACAAGAGTACAGTGGTCTTCAGAAGATTTAAATCACAAAATGAGAATATACATTTTAAAGAGAATCTAAAAAATAATTGATTTTTGAATTTAAAAAAAATCGGAGCAAATTTTGAGAAAATCGAAAAAAACTGAAAAAGTGAATCAGTAAAGTACTAGTACTCTTTGGTCGATTTTGTTCAAAAGCTTCGTGTCACGTCCCATGGGGGGTGCTTAACTTAAATATAAAATTTCAACCTCCTAGCTCTTCTTCGTTCTTGAGATATTTTGTACACAGCACACACACACACACACACACACACACACACAGACAGACCATGTCGCGAAAACCACTTTTTTGGATTCAGGGGACCTCAAAACGTGAAGATCCATCAAAATCTCGACATCGAATTTTTGACATGAATCCAATACTTTCTCTCTATATATATATTACATATATACATAGGTAAGAGAAAGTAAAAAAATAGTTAACAAAGTCAGGTTTCAGCGCTATCCATATAGGCAACTTGTAAGGCATTTTTTCATAAAATTTATAATATTTGTACTTGACTTGGATAACTCTTTTGTTTATAATTAAGGGATTTTTACGAATGAATGATTTTTGGAAAGTCAAAGAACTTTAGAAAATCGTAAATACACGATTTTTGCATCCAGGAATGGTAAAATTGCATAGGGGTGTCATTAGGGGGTCGAAACATTGTCTTTAAAATAAAAAAAAAAATCGAATAGTCATTAAATTCTATTTGTATAAAAGATTTTAAGGGGGTTCACGTCTAAACGTACTTTAAAAAAACTAGACTATTATAAGGAATTTTTCAATGCGGTTTTTTTTTTAAATGAATTAAATTCATAAGAGATTATTGGGACATCGCGCTATAATTTTTTTAATGACTTATTAAAAAACCCCCCCCCCCCCCTCCTCCTCCCCCGGCCCCCCCCCCCTTTTTCCCCGCCCCCAGCCCCCCCTCCCTTCAATTGAAACACAGCCATTCAACTCAAGAAAATTATCGTAATTAATTTTTTTGTTATCAAGCAAATACAAAAAAACAATCTGTCCCAATAATCTTTAATTTTTTTAAATTTAAAAATGAATTTATTGTTATTATTAATCACATATTAATTAAGAAAATTTTTAAAATAAGCTTAGATGATTTATTTAAAAACCAACTGTCAAATTAGTTCAGCATTCTTGCAAAAGATGGCAGGCTAGTCTAACAGCTGATCCCTTATTGGCCTATATTTATATATTTTTATGCTTTTATAAAAGATACATAATATATAATAACATTTATAAAGTATTTATTGTTAAAAGATCAATGAAAATAAACCAAATGCATTAAATATTATTAGCTACCATTCTGACATCTCTTGGCAAATTTTTGAATTACTTGATATTTGGGCATACTTTTTTTGACACACAAAGCCATCTTATCGGGAAAAACATGCGTAACCACTTCTCTCCCGTAGCCCCTTAATGAATACTATCTATAATTTCATAAAAAAAATCTGGTGTGACTGGTCGCACAGCTTTCTCTTAACTTTCGGTAATTGAAAGTTGCATTATTTCTTATTTCAAATAACTTTATTCTAAAATCATTTGATAGATAATAATAGAAATCGTAATTTATTATTATTAACATTAAAGCTATTAGAATAAAGATTAAAATTATTATTTTTTTAGAATAGAGAAATTGAATGTAATAAGAAAGGAATAGGCTATTTCTCCTTTTGAAGAGAGCAGATGGTCTTTTAGGCAGAGGACATGACCTCCGCCCTCTCCTTTAAGAATAAACAGTTAGCTTAGATAGGCCGTAACTCCAACTTGCTTGTCCTATACTCACTCTAGCTATCATCTTTGAGTCCACTGACCCATCCACCCCCACCTTCCCCTATCAATTGTCAAACAGATTGAAATATTACGTGTAAGCAATTGATTTGAGGACAATTAATCCAAGTTCACTTGTTGAAACTTATTTTCAACAACTTAGGCAATTTAAGATTTGTAACGATACTCGTATTTGGACCCTGTTATGCAATAGTGTGTCAAGCGCCAAAAAAAAATTCAAAATTGAGTTAGGCACTGAATATTGTTTCAAATGCTATAATTAATAGTATTTTTTACTTTCTCTTACCTATGTATATATGTAATATATATATAGAGAGAAAGTATTGGATTCATGTCAAAAATTCGATGTCGAGATTTTGATGGATCTTCACGTTTTGAGGTCCCCTGAATCCAAAAAAGTGGTTTTCGCGACATGGTCTGTCTGTGTGTGTGTGTGTCTGTGAACAAAATATCTCAAGAACGAAAAGAGCTAGGAGGTTGAAATTTTATATTTAAGTTAGACGCCCCCCTGGGACGTGACACGAAGCTTTTGAACAAAATCGACCAAAGAGTACTAGTACTTTACTGATGTACTTTTTCAGTTTTTTTCGATTTTCTCTAAATTCGCTTCAACGATTTTTTTTAAAATTCAAAAATCAATTATTTTTTAGATTCTCTTTAATATGTATATTCTCATTTTGTCATTGAACTCTTGTGACTACCACTTTACTCTTGTACTCCATAGAAAAGATAGGAGAAATGGTTGCCATGGTAACAAAATATAAATATTTTCCCATACTTTTTTTTTTTTTTTTTTTTTATTATGCCCGTAAGCCACCAGCCATTGGGCTAAAAAAATTACAAAATTATATACTTATAAACTCAATATATACAAAACAATATTAAAACAATAACAAAAACAATATAAATATAATAATAATAAGGCCAAACTAATTAATATACATATAAAGAAAAAGCATAATAAAAATATATCTCCAAAATAAAATTCCTACAATTTAAAACAATAACAAAACAATATGAATACAATAATAAGACGAAACTAAATAATATACATATAAAGAAAAGCATAATAAAGAAGATATCTCCAAAATAAAATCCCTGAAATTACATTATAAAATATATACATATATATAATTATATGTTTAAAAACCAAAATATTATAAAAATTATATATATATAAAGTTTCTTTCTTCGGTCTCACACTGCTGGATTTAAATGAGGATATGGGAATTGAGGAAAAATTGAAAGGTGGCTTTGACTATTGCTTCAGATGGATTGTTCAGAATACTATGGAAGGAAGGTGGATCACGGAAATGTGGTTGAATACTTATAAATTGTACATCTTGAAAATCGAATGAACCGTACTGTCGGAAACTAAATACATGTCAACACAAAAAATCTGGTGAGAAAGGCACAGTACACAACTTTCGATTACCGAAGGTAAGAGAAAGTTGTGTGCTGTGCGCCAGTCACACCAGATTTTTTTGTTTATAATAATTACAATCATAACAATATGTAAGAAAAGGACTGTAAAATAAAATTTCGAAATGCAAACGGGAAGTTGCTCAATACAGACAACAAAAAAATAAAAATCTGGTGTGACTGGTCGCACAGCACACAAAATTTTTCTTATCCTTCGGGCAAGAGAAAGTTGTGTACCGTGCTTGTCAAAGCAGATTTTTTGTGTCAAGATATATTTAGTTTCCGACAGTATGGCACATTGAATTTCAAGATATAAAATTTATAAACGGAGAAAAATATTTATATTTTGGTCCCATTGTAACCATCTTTCCTATGAAGTACAAGAGTAAAGTGGTCTTCAAAAGATTTCAATGACAAAATGAGAATATACATTTTAAAGAGCATCTAAAAAATAATTGATTTTTGAATTTTAAACAAAATCGATAGAGCGAATTTTGAGATAATCGATAAAAACTGAAAAAGGACATCAGTAAAGTACTAGTACTCTTTGGCCAATTTTGTTTAAAAGCTTCGTGTCACGTCCCATGGGGGTGCCTTGAATAAATATAAAATTTCAACCTCCTAGCTCTTTTTGTTCTTGAGATATCTTGTTCACAGACACACAGACAGACAGACCATGTCGCGAAAACCACTTTTTTGGATTCAGGGGACCTCAAAACGTGTATATTCGTCAAAATCTCGACATCGAATTTTTGACATGAATCCAATACTTTCTCTCTCTATATATATTAACATATATGGACCCTGTTACGCATTAGTGTGTCAAGCGCCAGCTACCGAATTTAGAGAAAATTAACATTAAAGTTTTTTGTTTTCATTGGATTATATATAATTTTTTTTTTTGTCAATTCTGCAAGTAACATTAAATATAAATTTTTTTTTGGTGCTTAACTTAATTTTTAATTTTTTTTTTTGGCGCTTGACACACTAATGCGTAACAGGGTCCTTATCGAGGTAAGAGAAAGTAAAAACCCTGTGCGATCAATCACAACAGATTTTATTCAAAAGATTTATTTATTTGTTTCTTGTTTGTTTGTTTTTTCATTTAATTATAATCATTTAAAAGCAAAATGTTTGAGTGGTGCGTGTCGTGTCACGCCGTCATAAGGGCTTATCATTCATGTTAACATGTTCTCATTAAGATAAGTCCCCCCCCCCTCCCGTCAACGCTTTGAACCTTTCCATTCTCGATTATAAAAACAAAAAAAATAAAAAAATCTTATCAAATGTCAATGCCTATGTAAATATTTTTTGACAAAACAAACAAATTGAAATTTAATTTAAAAACGAATCTCTTTTTACTTTCTCTTACCTCTATATATATGTTAATATATATATAGAGAGAAAGTATTGGATTCATGTCAAAAATTCGATGTCGAGATTTTGATGGATCTTCACGTTTTGAGGTCCCCTGAATCCAAAAAAGTGGTTTTCGCGACATGGTCTGTCTGTTGTTGTGTGTGTGTGTCTGTGTGTGTTCAATTTTAAGCATGAAGGAATTGAGCTAGGAGTATGAAATTTTATATTTAAGTTAAACACCTCCCGGGACCGGAAAAATAAGCTTTTAATCAAAATCGGCCAAAGAGTACTAGTACTTTACTGATGTACTTTTTCAGTTTTTTTCGATTTTCTCAAAATTTGCTCCAACGATTTTTATTAAAATTCAAAAATCAATTATTTTTTAGATGCTCTTTAAAATGTATATTCTCGTTTTGCCCTTGAAATCTTCTGAAGACCACTTTACTCTTGTATTTCATAGGGAAGATAGGAGAAATGGTTGCCATGGTAACAAAATATAAATATTTTCCCATACTTATAAATTTTACATCTGAATTCAAATGTTCCGTACTGTCGGGAACTAAATACATGTCGACACAAAAAATCTGGTGTGACAAGCACAGTACACAACTTTCGATTACCGAAGGTAAGAGAAAGTTGTGTGCTGTGCGCCAGTCACACCAGATTTTTTTTTAATTTAATTTGCCAGATTCTTTTCAATTAAGATTTTGAGAAAATCAAGTCCAGTTAATGTAAACATTGCGTGTTTTCATCTCTACTTGCTTATTAATTCTCTACCCTTTTACGGCTGAATATTCTAATAATAAGAGCACAAGAGAGAGAGAGAGAGAGAGAGAGAGAGAGGGTGGAAATGATTAGACAAACAAATGGTCAATGACCCGCCCATTCATTGTTCAGCAGCAGTGAGTGAGTGCATACAATGAATGGATGAATGCATTCTATGTCCTCTCAACGGATGGAATTCAAATCGATCAATTGGCCTCGATTCACCCATAAAAAAAAAATGAGGAAAATTTATTTGACATATTTCAATCAGAACAATCATCAGGTGCTGGGGGTTCAGGAGCGATGTCTAAACGTACTGAAAAAAAAAAAACTAGACTATTATAAGGAATTTTCCAATGCGGTTTTTTTAAAATGAATTAAATTCATAAGAGATTATTGGGACATCGAGCTATAATTTTTTTAATGACTTATTAAAAAATTATCGTAATTAATTTTTTTGTTATCAAGCAAATCGCTCCATTAGAATAACAAGGTTCTAACTGACATTTTTGGCGAAATTGAGTTTACATCATTAATGAATATCTCTTTAGTATATCTATGCAGGGAACTGACTTAGGATGCGATATGTTGGAAAATAAGGGAACTAGCCAGAATAACAAGGTTCTATCTGACATTATCAGCAAGTTTGTTTTGGGTTAACATGGTTCTAACTGTCATCATGACCTCTCATGCAGATATCAGCAGCCTATTTTATTTAAGAAAACTAAACATATACAATCTTACGGCACAAATAACTTGTTAACAATTTAATTTACTTTGGAATACTTTCTAGGTAAAAAGTGGATATCCTCAGGACTATTCGTTTTTTCGGACATTTTTTACATTTTGAGAAAATTCGTCTAACTTTGACCGGCCGTACCTCGATCAATATTGAGTCTACGAATTTGTTTAGTGTACCATATTTTAGTAAATTTATTGCTCTACAACTTTGCATGGTGCTATGGTTCGCAAAATAAGATTAGTTTACGAGATATAAGCGAAAAATCGAAATAATTCTCAAATTTTTGAGGTCTTTATCACCCTCCACTCACCCCTCCCCCTCACTGAGGGGCCCTCGAGGTTAATAATCTAGGATAGACATCCTAGAGTACCCCCCAAATAACCTGTAAAAATTTCATTCCTTTCGAATATATTTCCGGAAAAAAGTTATATCGAATGGTCTGTATTGTGATTTTCCACTTATTTTTCAAAATATCATTAATACTATAGATTTTATCGAAAAAATCGTTATGATAACACTTCAAGAGAATTAAATTTGCTACGAAATGAGACAAGAATCAGTTTTCTACGACCATTGGTTTTCATTTTATGAAGTAAAAACTATGAATTTTTACATAAAATCGCACTTTTTCAAAATTTTAACCCCGTTGAGGCACGGGTGAACGATATCCAATTTAGCTAAAACTTTGCCATTATCATTTTCTAGCCAAAAGGCAACTTTTACAAGGTTCGGCCGAAAGAAATTAAAACATTTTGTTTTTTTGCGGCCCCCCCAAATGTGCAGTTAGAACTAAGTTATTCTGAAAATGCTCATTTACAGAATAACAAAGTTCTATCTGCAAAATGCTATTATTTTTTTTAAATCAATGATAATGTTTTTTTATCATCCAAACATTGGAAAATAATAACTTTAATGTAAACAACTTATTTAAAAAAATTTGGGACGAAAACTGTTATATTTAACGTACTACAGCTATTACAATCTTTGACTTCATTTTTCTCAAAACTAGTGTTGGTGCAGTTAGAACCTTGTTATTCTACATGGAGCGAAATACAAAAATCTGGTGTGACTGGCGCTAGCACACAACTTCCTCTTACCTTCGGTAATCGAAAGTTGCGTACTGGGCTTGTCACACCAGATTTTTTGTGTCCACATGTATTTAGTTTCCGACAGTAGGGTACAATTGAATTCAAAATGTAAAATTTATAAGTATGGCAAAATATTTATATTTTGTTACCATGGCAACCATTTCTCCTATCTTTCCTATGAAGCACAAGAGTAAAGTGTGCTTCAAAACAATTTTGAGGGCAAAACGAGAATATACATTTGAAAGAGCATCTAAAAAATAATTGATTTTTGAATTTAAAAAAAAATCGTTGGAGCAAATTTTGAGAAAAACGAAAAAAACTGAAAAAGTACATCAGTAAAGTACTAGTACTCTTTGGCCGATTTTGATTAAAAGCTTATTTTTCCGGTCCCGGGTGGTGTTTAACTTAAATATAAAATTTCAGCCTCATAGCTCAATTCCTTCATGCTTAAAATTTGACACACACCCACCCACCCACCCACCCACCCACCCACCCACACACCCACCCACACACCCACCCACCCACACACCCACCCACCCACCCACCCACACACCCACCCACAGACAGACCATGTCGCGAAAACCACTTTTTTGGATTCAGGGGACCTCAAAACGTGAAGATCCATCAAAATCTCGACATCGAATTTTTGACATGAATCCAATACTTTCTCTCTATATATATATTACATATATACATAGGTAAGAGAAAGTAAAAAACAATCTGTCCCAATAATCCCGCTAAATGCACCGGTACTGGAAGTGCTGACTTTAGAGTATCTTTCCATCACTAAAATGCAAACTATTCTGAAAATATTAGCCTTCAGATAACTCTTGCCGCGGCAACAGGTGTACATAATAATAAATGTAATAGCAAGTGTTGTAATAAATAAATAAAAGTTGTAATCGCGAGATGTTTTAATATATAAATTAAATACTATACCCCCTTCCTTCATATCAAGGTTGATCACATGAAAAAAAAAAAAGATGTTTTTTTTATTCACATGCGATAGATAGATGAGAAAAATTCCTTTCTCCCGGACCTCGCTCACATCATTATAACATGCATTTTTCAATCATTTGCAAATTTAATCAAGAATATAAATATATATAAAGGTCATATTATAAATTTTCGCAAAAAAATCCTAAGACACTGGAATTTTTTTAAATTTCCAAATGGTAGCTAATAATATTTAATGCATTTGGTTGATTTTCATTGATCTTTTAACAATAAATACTTTATAAATGTTATTATATATTATGTATCTTTTATAAAAGCATAAAAATATATAAATATAGGCCAAAAACGAGATTGTCTGTTAGACTAGCCTGCCATCTATTGCAAGAATGCTGAACTAATTTGACAGTTGCTTTTTAAATAAATCATCTAAGCTTATTTTAAAAATTTCTTAATTAATATGTGATTAATAATAACAATAAATTCATTTTTAATTTCTAAAAAAATTAAAGATTATTGGGACAGATTGTTTTTTTGTATTTGCTTGATAACAAAAAATTAATTACTATAATTTTTTTAAGAAGTCATTAAATAAATTATAGTAGCCAATAGATTGAAGGTTTACTTTTTTTGTTATTCTGATCTTCGGAATTCAAAACAAATATCATATAATATTCATTAGCGGAAAATTTTATTGAGGTCTAGCGACTGTATTGCACAATTTAACAGTTTCGAGTTTTTGTAGTGATAAAAATTTTGGTGGGTATTTAAAAAGGAAAAAATTTTTATAAACAAAATTTCGATGTATTTGACTCAAGGGTTTGCATGTAATTTTTATAACGTTTATGTATTTTTTAGGCCTGATGATGGTTTTCTGTCAAACCGAAAAAAAAAAAAAAAAACTGTTAAATTGCGAAATATAGTCGCCACACTTCAATAAAATTTTCCGCTAATGAATATTATATGATATTTGTTTGAATCTCCAAAGACTCAGAATACCAAAAAATCTGGTGTGACTGGCGCACAGCACACAACTTTCTCTTACCTTCGGTACTCGGGGGGGTACCTCTTGTCACGACCAGATTTTTTGTGTCGACATATATTTAGTTCCCGACAGTACGGAACATTTGAATTCAGATGTAAAATTTATAAGTATGGGAAAATATTTATATTTTGTGAACCAAGGCAACCATTTCTCCTCTATCTTTTCTATGAAGCACAAGAGTAAAGTGTGCTTCAAACAATTTTGAGGGCGAAACGAGAATATACATTTGAAAGAGCATCTAAAAAATAATTGATTTTTGAATTTTAATCAAAATCGTTAGAGCGAATTTTGAGAAAATCGAAAAAAAACTGAAAAAGTACATCAGCAAAGTACTAGTAATTTCTTTGGCCGATTTTGATTAAAAGCTTATTTTTCCGGTCCCGGGGGTGTTTAACTTATATAAAATTTCAGTCTCATAGCTCAATTCCTTCATAAAGCTTAAAAGTGAACACTAGACACACACACACCCAATACCCACACACACATATCACACACAGACACATTTTGTCGCGAAAACCACTTTTTTTACTTTCTCTTACCTATGTATATATGTAATATATATATAGAGAGAAAGTATTGGTTTCATGTCAAAAATTCGATGTCGAGATTTTGATGGATCTTCACGTTTTGAGGTCCCCTGAATCCAAAAAAGTGGTTTTCGCGACATGGTCTGTCTGTGTGTGTGTGTCTGTGGCTTGATTTCAAAAAATTTTTTTTTTCTCTTACCTATATTGAAATATTAATATAAAGAGAGAAAGTATTGTTTTTTTACTAGTAGTTTGTTTTCATAAATAAACATGTTCAAACATTTTCATTGAAACAATATATGACAGAGGTGGCTTTTTTTTATCCATTAAGGGCGACATATGCTTAAAAAATGAGGTTTTTCTATAGAAAAACTAATTTTGGAGTTAAGTACTTTGGGTTTTTTTATTTATTCTATTAGAGGTTATCTTCCTGCACCCAATGACATCACATTTAGTCTGATCTTGATTAGCCCGTTCGGAATCTAGAGGGGTTTAAAATTTCAAAAAACGAAATCCCGCCGAGTGCTCACGCGGTAAAATGACGTCATATCAAAAGAAAAAACACCCCGTTATTTGAAAACCACTTTTTCTAAAACTATATTTAGATTTAATGTAGCTTTTAATGGTCAAGTCGCTATGCGTTGCACAATTAGGGCTATTTTTCGATATTTTTTTGCCTAAAAAATAAGGTTTTTCGAGAAAGAAAACCAATTTTTTTGGAGTTAATTAATCGGGATTTTTTTTATTTATTCTATTAGGAGGTTTTCTTTCTTTACCAAATGACTTCATCCCATTTTAATTCTCGATCTGATTTGCCGTTCGGAATCTACTGGGGTTTAAACTTTCAAATTAGAACCTTACCGCAGCGCGGTAAAATTAAATGATAGGAAAAAATCTGGTGTGACTGGCGCACAGCACACAACTTTCTCTTACCTTCGGTAATCGAAAGTTGTGTAACTGTGCTTGTCACACCAGATTTTTTGTGTCGACATGTATTTAGTTTCCGACAGTAGGGTACAATTGAATTCAGATGCAAAATTTATAAGTATGGGAAAATATTTATATTTTGATACCATGGCAACCATTTCTCCTATCTTTCCTATGAAGCACAAGAGTAAAGTGTGCTTCAAACAATTTTGAGGGCAAAACGAGAATATACATTTGAAAGAGCATCTAAAAAAATAATTGATTTTTGAATTTTAATCAAAATCGTTAGAGCGAATTTTGAGAAAATCGAAAAAAAACTAAGAAAAAGTACATCAGTGAAAAGTACTAGTACTCTTTGGCCGATTTTGATTAAAAGCTTATTTTTCTACCGGTCCAGGGGGTGTTTAACTTAAATATAAATTTCAGTCTCATAGCTCAATTCCTTCATGCTTAAAATTTGACTTACCACCCACCCACCCACCCACCCACCCACCCACCCACAGACAGACCATGTCGCGAAAACCCTTTTTTGGATTCAGAGGGGGACCTCAAAACGTGAAGATCCATCAAAATCTCGACATCGAATTTTTGACATGAATCCAATGATTTCTCTATATATATATATTACATATATACATAGGTAAGAGAAAGTAAAAAAAAAAGTACTTTTTTATGTAATTGATTGGGACTTATCTGTTAAATGTTCTTTTCTTCACCTTAGCCCTGAGGGATGGTCCCATACGTGATTGAAACGTCGGCCCCTGGTTTCTTAATAAAATGAAATATAATTAGCTGCTTGCTCATTTTATTCTCCTATTTGATTATCAACACTCAGCTACTACCTCCTTCCAATATAATAGTCTGAGTTACTTTCTTACCTATGCATACTATGTAATATATATATAGAGAGAAAGTATTGAATTCATGTCAAAAATTCGATGTCGAGATTTTGATGGATCTTCAATGTTTTGAGGTCCCCTGAATCCAAAAAAGTGGTTTTCGCGACATGGTCTGTCTGTGTGTGTGTGTCTGTCTGTGTGTGGGTGTTCGTGTTCAATTTTAAGCATGAAGGTATTGAGCTACGAGGTTGAAATTCTATATTTAAGTTAAACACCCCTGGACCGGAAAAATAAGCTTTTAATCAAAATCGGCCAAAGAGTACTAGTACTTTACTGATGCACTTTTTCAGTTTTTTCGGTACCAGACTTCGCTCTAACGATTTTGATTAAAAATTCAAAAATCAATTATTTTTTAGATGCTCTTTCAAATGTATATTCTCGTTTTGCTCTCAAAATTGTTTGAAGCACACTTTACTCTTTTATTTCATAGGGAAGATAGGAGAAATGGTTGCCATGGTAACAAAATATAAATATTTTCCATACTTATAAATTTTACATCTGAATTCAATTGTTCCCTACTGTCGGAAACTAAATACATACCGACACAAAAATTCAGGTGACAGCACAG
>JAKCPI010016543.1:0-12862 GCA_023213315.1 Euborellia annulipes | reverse complement strand
TAGACTAGCCCACCCTAACTCTCTAATCATCAAAGAAGGACTACTAAATCTATCAAATTTTCCAAAAACAAATCTAGCAGCCCTTCTCTGAACCATTTCTATCTTCCCCTCTAACTGCTGCGAATGTTTGTCCCACACCATTGAACAATACTCTAAATTAGGTCTCACATAAGTTAGATAAACTTTGGACTTGACTTCTCTAGACGTACCTCTCAAAACTCTCCCAAACATCCCTAATTTCCTATATGCCTTATTCACTATAAAATTTATATGGGTATCCCACTTTAAATTCGCCTGAATGTGAACTCCTAAATATTTATAAAATTTAGATTCATTGATAATATTTCCCTTCCATTGACAAAATAATTTTCAGAAGAAATCAAACTTCTACAACCAAACTTAACTAAACTTGACTTAGAGTGGTTGAGTTCCATCGAATTAGAACTACACCACTCTACAATTTGGTTCAAATCATTCTGTAAAATGGCCCTATCACTATCCCCATCCACTATTCTATATACGTCACAATCATCTGCGAAAAGCCTAATTGATGATTGCACTAAAGAAGGCAAATCATTGACATATATAAGAAAAAGAAGGGGACCTAAAACACTACCCTGTATCACCCCAGACGTGACATTTACACTATCTGACAGACCGTTCCCTACTTTTACTATTTGTGTTCTATCATTAAGAAAACACTCAATAAACCTAACCAATTTAACAGACAAACCTAGTACGGACAATTTTTTATGACTTTATCGAAAGCTTTTGCAAAGTCCAAAAAAACAGCATCTATCCCCGCTGATTTTTATCCAAAGCATCTTGCAAATCCTGAACAAAAGAAACTAACTGAGACCCACAAGAATAACCGGTCCTAAACCCATGTTGCCTATGATAGAACCATCTTCGCCCCTCTAAATAAGAACGGACACGCGAGTCTATTATTCTCTCTAAAATTTTGCACACCACACTAGTCAAACTTACTGGCCTATAGTTACTAGCTAAGCTCTTATCACCCCCCTTATAAACAGGGACAACCAACGCCCTTTTCCAAACACGCGGCATAATTCCCTCCTCTAAACACCTATTAAATAGAAAACACAAAAATTTGGAAACACTATCCACTACAAATTTTAAGAGGTCACTATTAATTTGATCTTCACCTGAGGCCTTCCCCGATTTTAACGCCTTAATACCCAAGACTACATCCGACTCCACAATGTCCAAATCTTCCATTTGATCTCCACTAGGACATTCGACAACCACCTCCCCAACCTCTGGAGCTACAAAGACAGACGAATATTGCCTATTTAACAAATTTGCCTTTAAAACATTATCCTCAACTAAATCACCCCCCTCCGCCAAAAGAGCAGGGACACTTGCCGAAACATTTAATCCCTTAAGAAATGAATAGACATTAAACCAATTCCTATCACTAGAATTCCTATCTATATAATTATTCAAATAATTTATTCTAGCCAGTTTCTTTTTCTCTACTAACAGCTTATTTAACTTTCGAAATTTTTCCTTATCCCTCGGGGACCTATTTCTATTAGAATATGCTACCCTGCACTTCCGCTTCAATTTCTTAATGGCTCTATCATAATAAACCGGGTCCCTCCCTACTTTAACTAACTTGGAGGGAACAAATTTAAATTTGCCTTCCTCTAACAAATTTCTAAATTCATCCCACTGCTGATCTATATCCCTAATAGCAGACCATTCTAAAAATTTAGATTCCAAAAAATTGCCAAATCCTACTCTATCTCCTAACCTATACAACCAATGCCTTTTCTCAATGGTTGGAGACGGACTGACTGACCCTAAATATTCTATCACCACCGAATAATGATCACTAATGCCATCTTCAACAGTGACTCTCATATTGTCACTATCAAAGTTGGTTAAACAGACATCAAGAACAGACGCTTGCCCACTGGGCCTTTGCCTAGTCCCAGCATTAACTTCTCCACAGATCAAAATATCTTTAGCATCCAAGGACGTACAATTTAAAAAATTATCTAAATTCTCTAAAATTTTGAAATCCTGACTTGGCGATCTATATAACCCCACCACCACCCTACTTACGCGCCCAAATTTCACATTTACACCCCCCATATTTCCTCCTGTGGATCTACAACAATTTAGACCACTTGGAAGAGTTTCCCTTACCGCAATAAAAACACCACCCCCTCTAACAATTTGCCTATCTCGCCTATAAACTATGTAACCTTTAGGGAACACCTCATTACTCGAAATCTCCTCCCGAAGCCAAGATTCTGTGCCTACAATAATATCCGCCCCAACTAATTCTACAAGCTGTTCAAATTTTAGAATTTTGTTTAATATACTCCTACAATTAAGGACTAACACTTTAAACCCCATATTCTTACTGACTAAAGAAGTTGTCCTCTTACCCCCTCCATCTAGTTTTTTTGATTCTCTAATATTGTCTCAACACACACCTTCCCTAACTTGTAGGAACCAGACCTATTTAAATTAATTCCATTCCTCCCCAAATCCTTACAATTTAGGTAACTATTTGGATTCTTGAACGTACAGCCATACTGAGAACAGACTCTACTCAAAATGTCATTGGCCCAATCAATTCTTCTAAAATCAACATCTTTCCTATAAACTATCCCATTAAAAATAAATTTTGCCCCGTTAAATTTATTCCGAAGACAATTAACTAACCTATCAAATTTCCACCTAAATATTTCTGGACTAGCATCATAAATATTATGCGTACCTACATGGACAAACACTAAATCCCTTCCACCTCCTACATAACCCTCTACAATGTCAGCCAAGTGTTCAAATCTCACCCCAGGAGAATACCAGGAATTAAACCCACGAGATGCTACATAAGAAGCCGAATACTTAAACAAACTATCGCCTAATATCAAAACCCTATCACTAATCCCCCTAACTATATCTGAATTATTTAACATAATTTCACTTCCCTGACAGACATCCAAATCTCCCTGTCCTTGGCCAATAACATTTTTAATCGAATCTAACTCATCCCGAAGCCGAGCTAATTCGCTCTCTAAATTACAAATCACCTGATTAAGTCTCTCTACATTATCATCTTCTGGACATGACCTATCATCGGTTCCTACACCTATACTTCTAGTCCCAAGCCTACATTGGCTACGCGTTTTGACCATTTCGATAAAATAAAAAAAGAAAAAAAAAAAAAATATTCAAAATATTTACCTTAACAACGCAGAGAAATCCTTAGTTAAGCTAAATTCCAAAAGCAAACCCAACTTTTATTATTCCAAAATGTTTAAAAAACCCTCCACAAAAAGAAATAATAAAAGAACTAACAAAATTTCACAAAAAAGTCAAAAAAATTAAGGAGCGACTTTGTTTATAAACAGCTATGAACAACAACAAGTATAGAAATTGAGTATGCAAAATCTGAGGACCGAATTCTGACAATGGATTTGGGCTAAGAATAGCTCCCAGAATAAGGATCCGGATCTTGCCGGGCCAATTTTTGGTCCAATTTTTTTTTTTACCCCCACCCCTCTTATCTCCATAGGAAATCAATGGAATGCATGCTAAGATGATGTGAATATTTGCAATTATGGTCAAATTCGAGTACTTAAAACCTCAAACAATGAAAAAACTCTCTTGTCTCTCCACCTAGAGTTGACGAGTGCATAATAATCTATTTGGTTTTTATAACGTCCACCCGGCGAGGTCCACGTGTATAGATGGCGGATATGATGTTTGAACACCGTATTGGCAATGGTGAACGAGTTATCAATTGCAAAATCCAGTAGTCGTTCCCCGCGCTTGTTTCTTTCTCCTGTACCAAAACACCCTACAGCAGACCTGACGTGATTGTCTTCATTTGTTTCACCGATTTTGGCGTTGAAATCACCAATAATCAGTGTGATGTCTCTTTTAGGGATAACCGATATAGTGTCCTCTAACTGTTGGTAAAAAAGTTATGCATCTTCATCTGTTGCATCGGCAGTAGGGGCATAAATTTAGACTATGTTTATTTTTACTTTATTTTCTATTTAAATCGACTAGCACCACTCAAATGCTTTCCCACCACCCTGGGGGTGCAGCGACCAAAAATATTATTTATTGGCTGCTACCTCCTGCCATTCTTTAAAAAAAAAAAAAAAGAAAAAAACTAAAAAATTTGATTTGTATTTATTATATTCTGGTAAACAAGTACAGAAAAATATTAATTAGTTTAATAAAAAGATGACCAGACGGGGGGAAAATGAGTTTTGGGGATGAACGTCTTATTTGCACAAATAACAACACAATAAGAGAGAGAGAGAGAGAGAGAGAGCAAGAGGTCCACCCACGTAATGACTCGTGTCTCGTCTCGAATACAACTGACAGACAGGCAGCCAGCAAATAAATTCTCTATTTATAAAAATCCTATTCACTTGGGGTTTTAGTCAGTTGGGAATAAATTCGAAAATAAATAACTATTAAAAGACTTTTTCGATTACCCACCCTTAAAACTCACCACCAATTAGGGGTTGGGAGTAACAACTTTTAAACTTTCAGAAAACCATACCTATAGCTAAGAACCACCCTAATGTACACCCCTTATCACCCACCCTCTGGTTTCATAAAAAAAAAAAGATTTTTTTTTAAATAGGCTTTTTTTAAAAAAAAAATTAAAAAATCCCTTAATGAAAATGAAATATGCAAATAATAAATACCTTTATGAGGGGTGCGTGTCCTTTTATTCCCACTACGCGACATAGAAGGGATGATTTTTGCTCAGAGATGCCTCCTTCCTCGAGATCAACTTCAATTCAACTAAAAGACTTGCTTTGCTTTGCTGGATTACTTTTATTAAAAATAATTCCCAATTGCGTATAATGATGACGCACATGGATGTTTGTTTCTAAGGTCTCTCTTCTGAAACAAAGAAATATTTAGATATTATTTTTATCCTATTCAATAAAGATTATTTTATTAAATCCTCGTTTTATTTATCCTTTAATCCTTTCACAAATTTTCTTTTTAATTCTAATCCTAATTTTGGAATATTTATATTTGCAGAATAATTATTTGACTCATCTTATCAAAGTGTTGGTGGTAAAATCAAAAAACAAAAATTCTATTTTATGTAATAGAAATCATATAATTTAATTTTAATAAGAGACAAAAATCTGGTGTGTCTGGTCGCACAGCACACAACTTTCTCTTACCCTCGGCAAGAGAAAGTTGTGAACTGTGCTTGTTACACCAGATTTTTTGTGTCGACATATATTTAGTTTCCGCCGATATATTAAATAAACATTTATATTTATTTACATTTTGTTACCATGGCATCCTATCTTTCCCTATGTAATACAAGAGTAAAGTGTGCTTTAAACAATTTTGAGAGCAAAATGAGAATATAGGCCTAAGATTGAAAGAGCATCTAAAAAATAATTGATTTTTGAATTTTAATTAAATTCGTTGGAGCGAATTTTGAGAAAATCTAAAAAAGTACATCAGTAAAGTACTAGTACTTTTTGATTTTGATTAAAAGCTTATTTCCGCGTTCTAGGTGGGTGTCTAACTTAAATATAAAATTTCAACCTCCTAGCTCAATTCCTTCATGCTTTAAATTGAACACACACACACAGACAGACCATGTCGCGAAAACCACCATTTTGTATTGAGAGGACCTCAAAACGTGAAGATCCATCAAAATCTCGACATCGAATTTTTGACATGAATCCAATACTTTCTCTCTATATATATATTAACAGGGTGGCTACAGAGAAATGATTTGAAATTTCCCTGATAATTACAGGTTTTCCAGAGAAATTCTTTATTTTTCCATGATTTAAAATTTTTATTCGTGTAATTAAGATGTCTAAAGTTTTGATTAAAGTTGTCTTTTTTTTTTAAACAAATTGAGCAGCCAAAAACTTTACTTATTTTAAGAAGAATTGGTTGAGCTTATAGCTGGTGGTTCAATCATGATAGGAGAAAAAGAGCAGCTAGTCGTATTTGATTATTTTAATTCCCATCATGTTGACATTTCGATTCCGGTTGGGATCATCCTCAGAATCGAAACGTCAAAATGATGGCAATTAGAATAATGAAATACGACTAGCTGCTCTTTTTATTCTCCTTTTCTTCTATTTTGACTATACTTATAATATCTTTTAAGCTATAACAAATTTATTTTTTCAATCAATGCACAGTGGTCTAGAATGAAAAAAAGTTGGCCAAAAATAGAAAAAAGTTTTAGATTTGATTGAAAATTGGTATATAAGCGTTTTCGATGTCGCTGATTACAAATTTTATAATATTTATATAATTTAATAAATTGCAGTGGCGGATCATATATGGCGGATCACTCGTCAAAAATTGTTGGGTACTCCCCCTCAATTTTATTTCTCTTGCAGCAGAACAAATAAAAACTATAGCAAACATCTTTCTTAATTCGGTAAACTCTCGGGAGAGCAGCGGCTGGCATTATCAGATAAACTTTAAAGGGCTGTAAAATGAAAACCGTTGGAGATATATCAATAAAATTTGGTGTGGTTGCTTACCTATAATAAAGGAACAAATATACCAAGTTTCATCAAAATCTGTGACTAGTGGTGTTAAAATGATTTTTTTTTTGGTTGATTTGATATGGAATGACCCAGTAATGAGAAAATTTTTATTTTTTAAGATATTCTTTAAGTTGACTGGGACTCGAGTCAAAGACGTTAAGAAATTCTATTTTGTTTGGATTAAAGTGAAAATTAAATTCATTGATTTACCTCTTTTATCTAGCTCTATCGGCCTGTTTCTTTTGACAATCAACTCCATATGATTCTTCGAGCAAATAATCTCTTGAATTCACTCTTGGTCTTCATTACCAGCCGCTGAGTTGTCCCTTTTTAGTCTGAAAAAATATAAAAAAGGAATATATTTAAAAATGCACTTTTTTTAGAATAAATTAATGAATCAACTATCCAAGGTTTGTTTGTGTCCTAATTTTAATTATAAATCATATGCTGTAATTATGATTAAATCTATAATAAATTTTGTCAAGTCCTAATGTGCTAGTTGTGTGAAATTTTTATTTAGTTCTTGATCGCAGAGAATAGTTGAGGTAGAGAGGTCATACCATCCTTGTTAAGGTTTTGCCAGGTTTTCCTTAACAGCCTAAGGCGAATGTCGGGATGGCTAATGCGGCGTTTACTCCTGGTCTCGTGGCTTGCGCGAATTTTTTTGATAATTGTTTTTTTTTTATTTCTTTCGATGGAAATGCATGAACATGTTGATTGTTAATGGGCATGCATTTCTATTTATTTATTTATTTTATTATTTTGTTTTGTTTTGTTGTATTTGTTATTGTATTTAAATTTGTATTGTGTTTGTTGGACCTAGCCACCGAGGACTGGTGCCTCTAAGCGGGTCGTAATAAATTTATTTATTTATTTATATTTTCCTGTCAACGAACGAAATAATTAAAAGACATTCTAACATAAGAATTCGCAACTAAACAAGTTATTTTCCAAGTTTTTTCCTTGAAAAAGAATTATTTGCAAACTCTAATGATGGTACTTCAAAAATATATAATTATAGCTAAATATTCGGTTCGATTCCCGGGGGCCATGGGATGTTTGGCCTCGTCAATAAAAAACACTCACAGTCTTGTTAAATATATAATTATAATTTGAAAAAATTTAATTATTCATATTTATTTTTTTACCTCTTTTATGTAGAGGCATTTCCGTATGATTTCTCCATCCCTCGTGAATTCGCCGAATTCCTTATCAGGAGATCCTGGAACAAAGATTTTGATTATTTGTCATTTCTATTAAAATATTAAATATATTTGGCTGTATCATTTCTTATTTTTTTCTTGATTTAAACTACTCTATATCTATCTAATTTTGATATTAAATAAGTCAAATTTTTTTAAGTGAATTTTTATTTAACCTAATTTCCTTATTTATTTGCTACTGTATATATATATATATATATTTCTCACAATTGTCAGACGAGTTAATCCATGCTACAAAAAAATAAATGTTTTTTTTTACCAAAGGGCCATTTCCTTAGCTAATCTAAATTATATTATTATTAATTCCCCCCCCCCCCAACTATTCTGACTTTCCACGATGTTGCCTTCCCATCAACCTCTACATCGAGCATTCAATTTATAAACACAAACCCCGGCCAAACTTCTTAATAAATTTAATTTAAAAAAGATAATGTTGAATTTGAGAATTAACAAATTTTCTACGAAATTTTCCTTCTATCTTAAAAAAATTATTAATTAAAACGAAAAAAGATCATAAGTCAAACGTCAATAATATATATGAAGTAAGTGTAAAGGAAGGTCGAATTATAATCAGATGATAAAAAAAAAAAAATTATAGGCTTATGTCGGCCCGGATTATTTTATTTTCACCTTGTCAGCTGGAACTAAACGTCATCCATCTTCAAGACGAGGTTTGTTAAAATTTTCACTGCCTGCTTCAGTTGATAACATGGGTAGAATATTAGCAGAGCCTTTCCTTTTGCTGACCTCCCATCGGAGATAATTGATGGAACATGTTAGATCATTCAAAGCTCGGAGAAAAGTAGCAAACGACAAGTTCTCTGGTCAAAATCACACCTAAAATTAAAAATAAAATGGCTTAAAATAAAGAGTGATTAAAATTCATTTGAAAATAGAGAAGGTAAGTAAAGATCCAATGAATCTGACATATTCAGATTGAATGACACTTTAATTATTTCATAAATAAATTATATAAAAAAATGGATAATAATGGATGGAAAAATAAAGAAATGTGATAAAATCATTTGTTTCTGTGATTAATGAAAAAATTAAAATGTCAAATAAAAAGCGAAGAGTCAATGATTTAATAAAATAAATAATCTATTTATATAATTCACATCTCGAAATTAAATTGAAAATGAATATTAAATGATTAAAAGAGAGGAAATATTAAAAAAAAGAGAATAAAATTTGACAGACAGACAGACGAAGGTTATCCTGTTGAATCATGAGTTTATAATATTTGACTTGTTTCATTTAATGATTTAATTGAAAATAATAATCTTGAACCAAATAAATAAATATTTAAATGCTTTACTGACCTTAAATAATGAAAATAGTTGAGAATAAATAGAAATAAGCCGATGTGTCAAGAGAGAAAAAATTCAAGCCAGCCAAAGTCATGGAAGAGATAAAGAGACGAGGCATTCGCTTCCCTTTTCAATGGCGTCCAAGACGTTGCAATGAAACTCCCTGGAAAAATAAAATAATATAATTTTATTAATTTAAAAAATTATATACTCATTATTTAATAAATAGAAAAGAATATTTTTTTAAAATTCAATATCCAATTAAAATTTTTTAAACTGCTATTATTTCTAAAAAAAAAGGGGTGCGAAACTTTTGTTTAGTCATTTTAGGCGCAGGGGGAGAAGGCAGTGAAACAATATTTGGCTAATCTTTACTATAGGACTCCAAGTCACCCAGGGGGCGCTGGCATGGCCAGGTTAAGGTAATAATCTTTTTTAAACAACTTGCAGGGGTCCCGACCTAATTGTTTCGGTCCTTCGGTCGCAGTTCGGTTTCCTTAGATTAAAAAAATATAAAACAACTAGGGAATTCTCGGCTAATGTCAAAAGAGGGAACTAGTGAAGCGTAAGCCAGCGCCCCCTGGGTGCTCGGAGTCCTATATTAAAGATTAACCCAATATTTTATTTTTTAAAAATCACTAAATTTTTTTTATCTTTAAAAAATCCGTAAAAAATTGAAAAAAAAAAAATTAATTTATACTCAATTTTTTCTTTAAGAACCAAAAATATCTAGTGCGTCTGGGTGGGCGGGGGTGGCTAAAACTCTCATTGTCCCCTTCCCTCCCTCTAGAGGAACGCGATGTTTCCTCATACATTTTTTTTATGAGAAAAATTGTAGCTTTAACAATTCAAAAAGTCATAGGAATTTCGCAACGAAAATAAATAAATAAATTTTTTTTTTTTTTAACACTTACACTTTTTGCATAGAGTTTTTTCGGTGATTACCTGAAATTAAATGAAAGGATAATAGAGGCATAGTCATAAGCCACAGCAATGGCGACGAATTCTTTCGTGTTCAAAGGACTTCTTCGAATAAGGGAGCTGAAGATGAAGAGTTTGATTCTTGGCACCCAACAAGCACCAGTACGTATATCTCAGCTATTTTTGTCACGGGACCGTGACGCAGTAGGTATATTTCTTCTTCTTCTCTCCACGCCTTGTCCCGCGATGCGGGGTCGGCGATGGTCGGCGGACCTCACTCTTTCCCTCCAACCCTATCATACTTTTTTACGACCGGAAGAAATAGGACAGGCCGGCCCGTTGCACATTGAAAAGAGGAAGGAAGAGATAGACATTTAAAGAACTGAAGGACTGCCTGTCCTAGCTCGGGCAGCTCGTGGTCGCCAATCCACGTACCCACAAGATGTGGGCCCCTGAGCAAGCAGTAGGTATACTTACAAGGAAGGAAAGGGTAGTGAGGATATCAAGGCAGCCAAAAGCAATAAAGAAAATTATATTTATCTTTATTTCATATGTATGTCGACGTTTCGGCCGATATTCCGGCCTTCATCAGGACCTTAAAAATTATAAAATACACAACAAGATTACAATTATAGTCCATCACTGCTACATTTCTTTTTTTTTTTCCCTTTAATATAGATTGATATAATCAGACAACAGATTAACCCTCAAAAAGGCTTTATTCAGCTTAGAATAAACGTGTATAAATTATTAAATAGCTATAATTAACATTTGAAAATAAATAAACATTGATTGCTTAGCAAAAACTCTATATCATTCTTCCCCCCCCCCCCCCCCCCCTTAATTTAAGACGAAGTCGTTGAGATGTCTGGGCGGGTTTCTAACTCGCATACTTTGACGTAGGCCGGACGGATCAGGCGCCGTTGAGGTTTCTGGCGAATTCGAGTAAGTATCCGTTTCTTGAAGGACTTCAGGTGGCACCCCAGGTGACATATCCGTATCAGTTTCTTGAAAGACTTCTGGCAAATCGGTTTCTTGAGAGGCTCGCTGCTCATTTGAAGCATCCGCTGTTCTGTCGAGAGATGAATTTTGAGAACATCCAGAACATTCTTCATCGTCATCAGGATCAAGATTGCTCCTTACCACTTGACCGATGGGAGCTAAGTGTCTAATAGATACAGTGGACTCACGCCAGTCCCTATATCTAATAGTGGCATATTGCGGGTTTGTTTCCAGCAGCGTTACTTACTCAACCACGGGGTCATATTTTGACCGACGAACATATTTCTTCAAGAGGACTGGCCCAGGGGTAAGTAACCACGATGGTATCGACATACAATGATATAGAGTTGTTGCTAAACAATCAATGTTTATATCACCCTTACAATTATATATCTAAATGGCTTGGTAGGGAAATAAGATGTGATGACAATGTTAATTTTTTTTTTTTGTTTGCAGATATAAAGATTAAATAGCAAAAAATTATATATTCCATTATTAACGAAAGAGAAGAGAGAATAAATAGTGCGGTGATGACTTACAAATGCTGTTTGCCTCGAGCTCTTGGCAACTCAACTCCTGACAATGCGTTTATGAGAACATTCGTCGGATGTCATGACTTCTGGGTCAATAGTGATATAAAATTAAGTCTTTCTTTCTTTTTATATTAGCAGGGATTTATATAAAAATCGAACAAGGTTTATTTTTAATACGAATTTTTTTTTTCCCTTTCCCTATTTTATTTAATCACCGAACATATGAAAGATAAATATAATTTTCTTTATTGCTTGGATATCCTCGCTACTCAATTCAGTCACGCCTCCTGAAACAAGGAAGGAAATTTGATCGATTTTTATAAATATTTGGATACAAAAGAGTTTCCAAATTTAAAACAATTTATTTCTATGTTTGGGATTACCTCAATGTGCGAACAATTCCAGGATGAAGCATTTTAAATCAAAGTACAGAGCTAATTTATCAGATGATCATTTACTGCTTGTAATTGTTGTGACAGATTTTAATCCTAACTACAAATAAATACTTAAAAAAAAATTTTTTAATTCTCACATTCACAGGGTCCGTTCCAAATAGATTTAAATCCTAATTTGGCGCTTACGGCAAAAAAGTTTGGACACCTCTGCTCAACATTAAAAAAAAATTCAAAAGTAATATTTATTTTGGTTTCAATAATACAAAAAGAAGAATAGAAAATGAAAAAACCATATATATATATTTTTTTAGATCCGTCATAAACTGTTTTGTGTAAAAAGGCTGCCCTAGCATGTGGAAAAGCCAACTCTGGAGAGGAGATAGGGAGCAAATGGATCATTTGATACAAGAGAGCTGAGAGTAGCAACTTATTTATTGGTGAAATAAATGTTTACAAAATACAAAATTGCAATCTTACATTTAAATATTCTTAGAAGTAAAAATAGAATAAATAAGGGGAGTGAGAAATGGTTCGTTTGAGTCATGTCTTCTTTATTAATGCTATGCAAAATTATTGTCAAATTAAAAAAAGAAATCTTTTCTTCTAATTTAAATAACTAATCCAGCTTCCTCTGCGAAATGACATTTAATTTTATGCAAAAGTTCTTTTTTCACTGAATCAGGAACGAGCGCTAGAAATGTTTGGAAAGAGGCCTGTTAGTTGAAATTATAAATAATAATATTAAGATAAAGGATTGGCAAGTTCCCAAAGGATGTGATGACGACACCAAAGGAACAAAATGACCAACACAAATAACAAACACTAGCAGGCAAAAGGAAATTTTGTTTCGAGCCCCGACATAATTACTTCAGAAGATTGTCCGGACAAAATGGCAAGAAGAAAGAAGGGTCTAATGGACCCAAGGGC
>JAKCPI010016542.1:0-13006 GCA_023213315.1 Euborellia annulipes | reverse complement strand
AACTGCCTGTCCTAGCTCGGGCAGCTCGTGGTCGCCATCCACGTACCCACAAGATGTGGGCCCCTGAGCAAGCAGTAGGTATACTTACAAGGAAGGAAAGGGCAGGTAAGGATATCAAGCAGGGTTACCACGTCCTACTTTCGATAGGACAGTCCTGGACGAATCACAATGAATGTCCTACGTCCTACAATGTCCTACTTTGAAAATAAAATATTAAGTTGGTTTTTATAAGTCTGTATAATCGGATTTCTAAACGTCCGGATGAAAGAAATAAGTGTTCAGTAGATTTAATCAAAGCGGAATTGCTTGTAAGCGTTAATTGTAAAGAAAATTGCGTACAATTTTATATCATCACCTAAAAAAATTTATATATAAGTCCATTTCCTATTGTCCTACATTGAGCATTTTAATATGTGGCAACCCTCGATATCAAGGCCGCCAAAAGCAATAAAGATAATTATATTTATCTTTATTTCATATATATGTCGACGTTTCGGCCGATATTCCGGCCTTCATCAGGACCTTTACAAAATTATAAAATACACAACAAGATTACAATTATAGTCCATCACTGCTACATTTCTTTTTTTTTCCCTTTAATATAGATTGATACTAATCAGACAACAGATTAACCCTCAAAAGGCTTTATTCAGCTTAGAATAAACGTGTATAAATTATTAAATAGCTATAATTAACATTAGAAAATAAATAAACATTGACGTTGCTTAGCAAAAACTCTATATGATTCTTCCCCCCCCCCCCTCCCTTAATTTAAGACGAAGTCGTTGAGATGTCTGGGCGGGTTTCAACTCGCATACTTTGACGTAGGCCGGACGGATCAGGCGCCGTTGAGGTTTCTGGCGAATTCGAGTAAGTATCCGGGTTTCTTGAAGGACTTCAGGTGGCGCCCCAGGTGACATATCCGTATCAGTTTCTTGAAAGACTTCTGGCAAATCAAGCCGGTTTCTTGAGAGGCTCGCTGCTCATTTTGAAGCATCCCGCTGTTCTGTCGAGAGATGAATTTTGAGAACATCCAGAACATCCTTCATCGTCATCAGGATCAAGATTGCTCCCCTATCACCTGAGCCGATGGGAGCTGAGTGTCCTAACTAGATACAGTGGACTCACGTCAGTCCCTATATCTAATAGTGGCATATTGCGGGTTTGTTTCCAGCAGCGTTACTTACTCAACCACGGGGTCATATTTTTGACTGACGAACATATTTCTTCAAGAGGACTGGCCCAGGGGTGAAAGTAACCACGATGGTTATAGAGTTAAGTTGCTAAACAATCAATGATAATATCACCCTTACAATTATATATCTATAATGGCTTGGTAGGGAAATAAGATGTGATGACAATGTTAATTTCTTTTTTGTTTGCAGATATAAAGATTAAATAGCAAAAGATTATATATTCCATTATTAACGAAAGAGAAGAGAGAATAAATAGTGGGGTGATGACTTACAAATGCTGTTTGCCTCGAGCTCTTGGCAACTCAACTCCTGACAATGCGTTTATGAGAACATTCGTCGGATGTCATGACTTCTGGGTCAATAGTGATATAAAATTAAGTCTTTCTTTCTTTTTATATTAGCAGGGATTTATATAAAAATCGAACAAGGTTTATTTTTAATACGAATTTTTTTTTCCCTTTCCCTATTTTATTTAATCACCGAACATATGAAAGATAAATATAATTTTCTTTATTGCTTGGATATCCTCGCTACTCAATTCAGTCACGCCTCCTGAAACAAGGAAGCGAAATTTGATCGATTTTTTATAAATATTTGGATACAAAAGAGTTTCCAAATTTAAAACAATTTATTTCTATGTTTGGGATTACCTCAATGTGCGAACAATTCCAGGATGAAGCATTTTCAATCAAAGTACAGAGCTAATTTATCAGATGATCATTTACTGCTTGTAATTGTTGTGACAGATTTTAATCCTAACTACAAATAAATACTTAAAAAAAATTTTTTAATTCTCCACATTCACAGGGTCCGTTCCAAATAGATTTAAATCCTAATTTGGCGCTTACGGCAAAAAGTTCGGACACCTCTGCTCAACATTAAAAAAAAATTCAAAAGTAATATTTATTTTGGTTTCAATAATACAAAAAGAAGAATAGAAAATGAAAAAACCATATATAGAGATTTTTTAGATCCGTCATAAACTGTTTTGTGTAAAAAGACTGCCCTAGCATGTGGAAAAGCCAACTCTGGAGAGGAGATGGGGAGCAAATGGAACATTTGATACAAGAGAGCTGAGAGTAGCAACTTATTTATTGATGAAATAAATGTTTACAAAATACAAAATTGCAATCTTACATTTAAATATTCTTAGAAGTAAATAGAATAAATAAGGGGAGTGAGAAATGAATGGTTCGTTTGAGTCATGTCTTCTTTATTAATGCTATGCAAAATTATAGTCAAATTAAAAAATAAATCTTTTCTTCTAATTTAAATAACTAATCCAGCTTCCTCTGCGAAATGACATTTAATTTTATGCAAAAGTTCTTTTTTCACTGAATCAGGAACGAGCGCTAGAAATGTTTGAAAAGAGGTCTGTTAGTTGAAATTACAAATAATAATAATATTAAGAGAAAGGATTGGCAAGTTCCCAAAGGATGTGATGACGACACCAAAGGAACAAAATGACCAACACAAATAACAAACACTAGCAGGCAAAATGAAATTTTGTTTCGAGCCCCGACCTAATTCCTTCAGAAGATTGTCCGGACAAAATGGCAAGAAGAAAGAAGGGTCTAATGGACCCAAGGGCGGGGACAGGGGGGTAAAGGGGGCAATTACCCCCCCCCCTGAGATTTGAAAAAATACCTTTTTTTCGCAAAAAAATTTATTTTTAATGTAAAATTTTAAAAATTAATACTTAAAAATTTGATTTGTATTTATATTCTGCCAATCAAGTACAGAATGTGCCTTTAAAATACCGAAATTATGAAAAAATAGTGTGCTGTGCGACGAGTCACACTTAGTTCCCCCCCCCCCCTCTGGATCCGCCCTTGATAGCCCTACCTATAAGTATATTGACCGCCCCCCCCCCCCATTGGTAAGTTTGCCCCCCCTTTGAGAAAAAGCTGGCGCCGTCACTGATTTTGTACCACCCTAAAAGCATATTTAGAAAGAATAAAATTTTTCTATTCTTCTTGATTGCAAATCGGAGACGAGAGAACAAAACGATTTGTCAGAACAAGCCCCTCTGCTTTCTGAATTCTCTTCTTCACCCCATGATTTAAATCTTTTGTGAGAACATCAATTAGGGAAAATGTCGGGATGGACGGGAATTGTGCGGTATAAATACTTACATCGTCCTTTAGGGGTGATTTCTTTAACTAAATCATGCACAGTAATATTATTGACCCCACGATCTTTGACTATCGCCTTGGCGTGCAAAATCATCTCATCTCTCCATCCGCATTCAATGAGTCGAGATTTTAATAAATCCTTAAAACTAAAAATCAAACAATTTCAATTAATTGAATATATTCTATTAATAAAAACAAATACAACATTATTAAGGAGGTGACAAAATAGAGAAATTTGTTCGTGAAGGCAGAGAGGAATTGAAAATCTTATTTGTCAACATTCTAACATTGATCCAAAACCACCAAAACATTCGGTACTATTAATATATAAATAATAATTATATTTTAGGTCAACATGTCATCTATTTGTGATAAAACCTAACAACCTATCTGTCCTGATGAAAGAAGCGACGAGAAAACCGAAACATGGAGGAAAGGAAGAAATAAAATTCTACCATCTCAATTAATTAAAAGTTCCGGGGGACCGAGCCGGAGCTCGGACCTTTTTTTAATAAAATTGTAAAAAACTAAAAAAAGTACATCAGTAAGTACGAATACTAGCCGAATTTATTTGTATAAAAAATAAAATATTTAAAATTTGAAAGAAATTATAACGAGACAACTTGCTCCTCAATGGAAACATCAATAAAAACACCAAAATAAGAAATAACAGTCCAGGGAGAGCTTTGAGGAATAGCAACATTACTGGGTGGATACTTAGAGGAAGGAGACAGTGAGTGCCTCATAAGAAAACTTTAATCATGAGATATACGTAAGAGAGTTGCCCAGGAAATGCGTCAGCCTGGAGACAATTAAAAATTATTATTTTCAATAAAATTAATTAATAATTAGTATTTTAATAATAGAATTTAAATAATAAGTATTTGTTTACTAATTGGTCTTGTTGACATTATTAAATTAAATACATTGTAAGTAATTATTGATATAAAAAATTAAATTTACAAAATTGCGCATTAATTAAAATTTAATATTCGTGGAGTTTTTTTTTTTTTTTTTTAAACATTCACACTTTTTTCTCACTCACACTCACATACACACATTCACACTGTCTTTTCGGCAACTCAGGCCATATAAGACATTTACGATAACCGTTATGAATATATATTTATTTGGGATCCAGGCATTCTTATTTAAGCCATTTGGTATCCAATTGGCTTAAATAAAATTATCGGACTGCCTGGGGTCCGAACCCGCGACGTTTGGTATACGAGGTTAGCATGCTACGCCAAGCCCCGAGGGCTTCGTGGAGAGTTAAATGTGTGGGTCCAGGGTAAAGAAAGGGAGAGTTTGACCAGGAAGCAAGCCTACTAGGCTTTGAACATTATAAAACCTTTAAAACGAAAATTGGAAAAAACTAAAAAGATACACCAGTAAAGTACTAGGGCCTAGTACTCGAGGTTTCCCGAAGACGAGACGTAGCGCAATTTGTTTTCTATCCCGGAAATAGCAAATATTTAAAATTTGAAAGAAATCTTTAAAAGGAATTTCGAGAAAATTAGAAAAAACTAAAAAAGTACACCAGTAAAGTACTAGTACCCGAATTTTCCCAAACATGAGACCTAGCACAATTTTATTTTGGGACCACAAATAGTATATATTTAAAATTTGAAAAAAATCGTTAGAGCCGTTTTCGAGAACTGATATGCATAGGCCTATATAAACAAATAAACAAACAAACAAATAAACGTACATTGCTCGTTTAATAGTATAAGATAAGAATAAGATAAGATAAATTTGAAGGAGGTAAAAGCTGAATGTTGATATTCATATAGTTAGAAAGAATGAGCAAGCCTCTAGTTATATTTCAATTTATTAACAAGCCAGGGCCTACGTTTCGGTCACATATGGAACCATCTTCAGGACCAGACAGGTTAATGTCTGAAAAACATATTAATCCTCGCCAAGTTATATTGGGCATACATAATTGTAAGTAGCTCAATTATGATAATGCCACACATGGACAGAGAGTGAATGTGTGTGAAGTGAATTCACTCTCTGTTCCTGGTATGATAATAATAAAATTTTCAGACATTAGCCTGTCTGGCTCTGAAGATGGTGACCGAAACGTCGGCCCTAGTTAGTTAATGAATTGAAATATAACTAGCTGGCTTGCTCATTCTTTTTACCTATTTGAATAATATAAATTTATTGTTTATAAATGATCTTTCTTAAGAAATGAGAATTTTGTGAATGCAATCTTGAAGATGTCAAAAAAAAAAGGAAACGAAATTATAATAAATACAGGGATTAAAGATTAAGAAATAAAAATGGTTGAATAACGAGAAAAAAAAACAAAACAAACAAAATGAATAGCCTTTAAATTCAGACATGGTCAAAAACGTCATAATAATATCGCTAAAGTTGCTTTTAGAATAATCGAATTGTGTCAATAAAAGTAAAATGGGGCGTGGACCAACACTATGTACTGAGATAATCATTAAAATAATTAAAAAGGATATTACAAGATACGTAGAAAAAAAAAATTCATCGTTACCGGTCTCGTTCTCCATTTGCTATTATAAGTTGTTCCGAGGATTTCCTCAATTGGGAATAATTTCTGAAAAAAAAACAAACAATAATTTAAATAAACCAAGGAATCAATCGCAATGCCAAGTGAGGCGAAACCTAGGCTGGGTGGCCCCAGGGAATTACGGGGTCGAACGTCCCCGAAAGCCATATATATATAGGCCTACATTTGAAAAATTTGGAAGGGGGCCCGGGCCCACCAACCCCGGGGGTCTTTTGGATGCCTATATTTAGGTTTATTTCCAGAATTTCTATCCATTCATTAAATATTATTTATAAAATGAAAAAAAAATATAAAGTTTATTTTCTTGAGATATATATTCATTTACTTACGTTTTTGTATCACCAATCATGTCGATTAATAATAATAATATATAAAATAAATGTATAATTTAAACACAAAAAAAGCTGATTTTAATATTTAACACTCACTATTTGAATAGAAAAGTGAAGAATTTTAGATAAAAATGTGAGAAGAAAGGATCGAGCTGTCAAATCAAATGCTCACAGCTGATGCACAACGCTAGTCAAATTAATTACTTTGTTTTGAAATTGTAATGTAAAATTTAAATATTTTCTTATTTATTTTAAATAAATATATATATATATATATTAATTTTATTATTATATTTTTCATAATTTAATTTAATTCGAAATACTCAAGTTTAAATTCCGCCAAATTTAATTTTTTTCTCACCAAAAAAACGTGTATATATATACTCTGTGCGTATTCGTATAGATTGTTTTATTTTCGTTTAAGATATTTTACGGGAAAGAAATTTAAAATAACAAGATCAAAAAGATTGATGATTCGATTAATTTTTGAGAGAGAATAAATAAAGTGAGATTAACCTGATGACGAGGAGATTAATTTGTTAAAATCTCTAGGATATTAATGGACTAGATTTAATAACTTAAATATATTTAATTAAACGTAAACATCACATGACATATTAACTAATATAAACATCAATCTCATGGGAGAATTCGCATTTGGGCCTATTAATAAAGCAAGCAAGAACAATCACGGCCCACGGAGATCGCACCTGCAGACACACCTTGCTTGGTTCGCTCACTCACTGCTTCTCTGAGCGATTTATAAAAATAAATGAGAATCTAAATAAAAAGTAAAACATTAGATGAGATGTATTAATAGCTAAATACCATTTATTATTTAAAAATCTTTTTATTTTCACTTTACAAAATGATACAAGCAACCAGAGATAGAATTTATTTTTAAGGAACATCTAATATTATTTTAATATTTATATTTATATATATATATCTAATTTGGTCAGTCTCTAGTTCACACATTTTAATCCAGTTCCATTTTATTTTAATATAAATAGTAAAATACTTTTTATTGGTAAAATGCAATAATCAAAATTCTTATAAAAAATTAAAGAAGAAAAAATTAATTCCTTCATCCAGACTTATTGATTATAAAAAAGGTGCAAAAATAAAGGTTTCAATTCTAAAAAGTAAAAACTAAACAAACAACAACAAAGAAAGGAATAGAAGTAGAAGGAATTAGTAAAAGAGAGCAGAGACGTCATTTTTGTTGTTAATTAAATCTCACCACAATTGATGTTTATTTACTGCCACAAATCTTAGCAATTTTTACCGTTTCCAATTGGCACACCACAACTCGAATTATATTTTTATTCTGGAAATCCATATATAACAAATTCCTTTTTAGCAAAGTCCAAGAGAAGGGCTCCCCCTCGTTACGCCCTCAAATGACGTCCCTGAAAGAAGGCGTAGATCACCCGCGGCCAGCGGGCTGCATGTGGATCAGCAGATAACAGTCAATATTTCAATAAAACTTCTTGTTTTGTTTAAAATACAGCATTTCGGCCACACGTTCTGTGCCGTTCCTTCTTCAGGTCCAATTACAAAGCGATCTACTTCGCCACAGAAGAATGCCAATTTGAGAAAAGTAGCTTTATTTAACCAAGAATTTATCTACCTTGTGCGTGAGATTTTAAAACAATCCTAGGGCTAGATAGTCGATCTGCTCTGAAGATGGTCTCGACCGAGACCGAAACGTTAGCCTAATGGGCCTTATATAACAAGCTGCTCTTCTTTCTTCACCCTGCTCTCTTTGAAGAAGGTCAATAGCGCGAAAAGTTGTATTTTATACAAATAAACCAAAAAAAACAAGAATTTTTATTTAATAGCTTTATGGCTTCATGGCTATTTAGCCTATATATAAGATTAAATGTTTTCGGTTGGACATTCGCTGAACGATTTTTTTATACTTACATATAAATCTTATTATAATTAAAATACATTGAATGTGCATTCCGTTCAGACTCGAATAGGAATCTTCCATATCACAATCGCCGAAAAATGTTTAAAGCATCACAATAATTAACACAAGCAGGGAGAAAATCCGAGTTAAAAAGAAAAAAGTCCTTGGGTTGCTTATTCACAGTGGCGAGGATCCAATTCAAAAATCGATTAATTAAGAAATTAATCTCCAATTTCTCGCTTTGAGCGCCTCAGTGAGGCTTTTGTGTATAACGCGCCACTGTTAAATCAACATAGATATATTTTGCGGAACAATTTACGTAAAAATTCATTTAATATTTAATATCTTAAGAATAGGAAACAATATTACTTATACCAGGTATGTATTAGTGACGCAGCCAGAATTTTTTCTCTCGAGTCTTTATTATTAAAGTACAAAAGTTCAGAGATATTTAATAAATTTTATATATAGAGTATTTAAAGCCGCCCGGGAGTTGAAGTTATTCATCGACCCCTGAGCTGAGTTGGCAAGTTGTTTTTTTCCCTTTGAGTAAGAGACTAAATTTTTGCCGCCCTGCGGAAAATTCTTTTTGCGTAACTAGACAAGAATATTAATAGAATCTTCAAATGTTGAGATTACTTGTCTCTATAAAGCAGATGATGGGCTGCTTTTTGAAAGAAAAAAACAAAAACTTGGTATGTTTTTTTCATTTTTATTAGAAATTATATGGCCGACCAATAGCGCTGATATTTGGTTTCGGTTTTTTGAAAAAACCATCTTCAAGGCCTGGAAAGAATTTCGAAAGACACATCAATTATTATACATACATTGTGCCTATATGAGGTGAGTTTTGCTACAGGATTTAGATTACACATATTTTTTTTATAAGATCCTAAGTCCTGTAGCAAAACTCACCTCATGTAGGCACAATCAGGGGCGCCGGAACGAATTTGAATCAGGGGGGGGCAAAAAAATTTTTTTTAGAAAATTAAAATAATTTAATATGTTTAAATAGTATAAAACAAAAACAAATAAAACTTTAAAAATTTTAAATAAAATCACAATTTTAATAAAATTAAAATTTTAAAAAATTTGCCAGTGATTTTTCAAAAATTTTTGGAAAAAAATGAATTTCTTAGGCCTACTCTTTTAATTTAGAAGATTTTATTTTTCAAAAGTAAATATATCATTTTTAATAATAAATGAAATAAAAGAAGAAATTTTGCCCCCCCTCTGCCCCCCCCTGTAGGATGCCAGGGGGCATGTACCCTTGCCCCCCCCCCAGTTCCGGCGCCTATGGGCACAATGTATGTATAATAATTGATGTGTCTTTCGAAATTCTTTCCAGGCCTTGAAGATGGTTTTTTCAAAAAACCGAAACCAAATATCAGCGCTATTGGTCGGCCATACTTAAGTTTTCTAATAAAAATGAAAAAAACATACCAAGTTTTTGTTTTTTTCTTTCAAAAACCAGCCCATCATCTGCTTTATAGAGACAAGTAATCTCAACATTTGAAGATTCTATTAATATTCTTGTCTAGTTACGCAACAACAATTCAATATATTTTTTTGCACTGCGGGACCAATCAAACATTTCGGGGGGGGGGGGGGGCTCGTTCCCCCCCGACCCTGATTAATATCAGATACTTTAAATTAAGTTTGCTTTATTTTTTAGGTTTTTGATTAAGGAACTAAAGATATGGAAAATTAATTTTAGAATATATGCATGGGCGTAACTAGGGGGGTGCCGGGGGGCCAGCCCCCCAAGAAAAATTGAGAAAATATGGGGCATTTCAGGCCCCCCCCCGGAGGATAGCCGGTCCCATGGCCCCCCCATAGCCAAATTCTCTAGTTACGCCCATGAATATATGTTGCCCGAAAAGTGGAATCTGGCAAAATCCATTACTACTATAATATAAAAAGAAAAAAGAAAAGAGGAAAAACTCTATTATTCAATTTTATCTTAATTTGATCCTTGAAGAAGCATTTTTTTTATATGGTTAATAAAGAAAAAAAAAAAAAACAAAATTTGAATTAAGACATTTTGAAAGCATCTTATCATATTTTTGAATATAAAATTATCCAAAAGCTGATTATTAAATGTCAAATTAATAAGTATCTTTTTTTTTTCAAATTTCACAATTCATTTGACGTCATATCCGGTTCGCGCATGCGTATCTGAGTTTTTTTTTTTTTTACATCCGCCAAAGTTTTTGTTTTGTGTAAAAAACTGCTAAATCAACTCTGCCCCCTGAGAGGAATTTCTCCACCCCTCGGCGGCACTGTACAAATTTGTATTAAAATTTAAATCCTCCCTGGATGCGCCATTGTTAATTATATTAATATATAATTGAGTACATACAATCAAAAGATCTCTCTTAAATATTGAACAACGCGGGTTTGCTTTGAAAAAGTTGCCCGTTTTCAAAACAAGGCCCTAATACTAGAGCGCGAGGCATGTGACTCAAAATCACTCAATCTCGCTTTTAAATATTTTTGATTATTTTATTATTAAGTATAGAATATATATATATATCGTATAGATTGAGATTAATCACAATTTATTAAATTTCAAGAGCGTAAGAATATAAAAATTTGGTATTTATTTTCTCGCTAGATTTCGATTCAAGAGCGGATCCAGGATCTGGTGTGACTGGCCGCACAGGACCCAATTTTTCTTACTTTCGGCATTTTTTAAATAAAAGTGTTTTTTTTCTTTTTTTTATTAATAAGCAATATGAACCAAAATAAATAAATACTTACGCTCTTGATAACTTGTTGGAAAATTAAAATGATAATAATAATAAATTCACAGCCGAAGCACCTTTTAAAAAATTTCTATTTAGGTGCCAATATGAATGATTCATCAATTTGTAAGAATTTAATTAAATCAGTGACTAGAATATAATCTGGACTATTCCATTTATTGTTTTCAGAAGCAACTCTGCTAACAAGGGAGGGAGGGGGGGGGGGGAGGGGGCTGAACTCATATTTGAAAACTCAACCCGACACTATATTTTTTTCCCAAGGCCCCTAAATGACAATTTTTTTGAGTGTGTATTTGTCAGGGTCATTTAAAGGGGTCTCCCTCCTCTTATATACATCGAAAAGCGCATGAATGTTTTTCTTTTTGCTAGGAACTTGTTCTGCAAGAAATTATGTATTTTGGAGGATACAAAAAATTCTTCTCTCTTTACTTCAAATGATAAAGAAGAAATTATCTTGCTTTTCCCATTTGAAGGGACATTTTAAAATGTTAAAATGGCCCCCTTTAGATTTTAACATGAAATGTAAAATAAATCATATATTTCAGTGATATACAATACATATATATATATGAAGGTCTTAGAGGAAGATAGCCTTAAGCACAAAAAAAAATAATTCTTCTCTAGCTGGCCCAGTGAAGAACTTGCACCTCTATATGCAGCAAACTATTGTAAAATCAAGGAACTTCTTTGTGTGGTATTAAAGGGGAATTCAATGGCATGAATATCTCAAAAATGACAAAATAATGGCTTATAACTTTATTCCACTAAGTCCATATATATATATATATATTGTTTATTTCAATTACCTATTTCAAGAGTTGCTAGAGAAAATTATAAATTGGAATTATATTTCATTAGCCAAATGTATCAAATTTATTATTTAGTCGCTGAAAATTCTGAAAGTTTCTCGCTAGTAATATTCCCTAGTCGCAAGTTGTAGTAGATGGACACTGAAAGAATTTATTTTCTTTTTGCAGGATCTATTTATTCTGCGCATTCACGGTTTCGGCTGCACGCCATCATCAGGTCTACAATATAAATCAATATTATTATTACTGAATGAGAAACAGTCAAGATCTTCAGGCCAATAACCAGGTTACAAAGACAAAGAGTCCTTACTATCAAAGTTATTGTCTAGCAAAGGTTTTGAGTTTACTTACACAGAAAGGATGATATTTTTTTAACTAGAACAGTGGATATATATTAAATAACTATTAAAATTGAACTCTGTGGTAGCTTATACCAAAAGCGACATTATTATTGGGTAGGCAGTTGCCTATCCGCTAAAGTCGCCCCTGGGTGGTAGTGTAAACGAATTGCAATAAAAATTCCATATAACATGTGTCCAATTTTTAATGAGTCCAGAGATACAGCTGTTGGTATTATGCCGTTTGCTATGAGAATTTAACGATTGTTTTGTTGTTGACATTGAATGTTTTTGTGATTTGTTGGCCAAGTGTACTGTACTGTACTATATCGTTTAAACATGCCGCATGTATTTACACATACCATATCGGTATATTCAGCATGTGTAAATATATGCGGCATGTTTAAACTATATAGTACAGTACAGTACACTTGGCCAACAAATCACAAAAACATTCAATGTCAACAACAAAACAATTGTTTTGTTTTTTTAAGAAAACATTCACACTTTTTTTCCATTCACACACACATACACACCGTCTTCTCGGCAACTTAGGCCATATAAGACTTTTTACGATAAACGTTATTATATATATAGATATTTATTGGGGTCCACACATTTCGTATCCAAATGGCTTAAATAAAATCATCGGACTGCCTGGGGTCCGAACTCCGCGACGTTTGGTATAGGAGGTTAGCACTCTAACCCCTACACCAAGCCCCCGAGGGCAAAACAATTGTTAAATTCTCATAGCAAACGATATAATACCAACAGCTGTATCTCTGGACTCATTAAAAATTGGACACATGTTATATGGAATTTTTATTGCAATTCGTTTACACTACCACCCAGGGGCGGCTTTAGCGGATAGGCAACTGCCTACCCAATAATAATGTCGCTTTTGGTATAAGCTACCACAGAGTTCAATTTTAATAGTTATTTAATATATATCCACTGTT